>SNQJ01S0016281.1:85897-110405 GCA_010110895.2 Picea sitchensis | reverse complement strand
AAGACCACCCTGTAGACCTTCATGCTAGAGGTCGTAATCAAAAAGCGTGAAGCACATCATCTTTTTCTCCAGCGATGCCTTGATGGATGAGCCATTCGCGACACTCGTGCACTTCGGAAATTATCCCTCTCGAGTTCTCGGTGAATGCTAATGGTACTGGCTGGGGTGACCTGTGGACCCTCAGGGGTACAGACGCCCTGGCCTCATCTCAGTATAGATGGTGAATCAAAGCCTATGACATTCCCTGGAACAAACTTTTCAAACCGTCATCATCCCCTATGACATTCGAATCCAACCCAATGAATTGTTCTTCCCCTTGGGAGTTAGACTCTGAGGGCGTGGGAACTTCTAGAGGCATCATACCTCCTTCCACGACACCACGTTGCGAACCTCTGTGGCATCCTCTAATCAAGATCACTGCATGGACACGTTAAAATTTTAATTAGCGCTAGGTTATTACTCAAGGGTTTACTGCAGTGGAAAGCATGGTGATCCATAGTCACAAGGTTGAACCCACTCTGATACCATATGTAACATCTCCCGTCATTTTGACCAAAAAATGACGTACAACAAAATTGATTTATTTTCCTTCATTAGGACAATTACGTCAAAAACAATTCATAGCGACATAAAAACATAAATGCATAGTGTGTTATCACATCATGAAGCTTGAATCCATTTATGAACATTTACGCAAATAAATGTATAATGACCATCCACCCAACCTAAAAAACATAAGCGAAAGATATTTTATGTCTACCTCAATCATTCATTAGAATTTAATGGCGCAAAAGGTGGTTAGTCCAATATTCAATGAAAAATTTATATCCCAAGTAAAGGTTGGGATCCATCATTCAATTATCCATAAAATCTTATTGTGCACAGGTCTAACATACAAAACTCAATCATTCATTGAGAAGCAACCCTTTCATTTTCTTATAAAATGCAATCTAAATCAATACCTCTATTATTGACCCCAAGAGTAAGTCTAACCCCAGTACCCTTTTTATTATTATTCTTGGTACATCTAAAGGCTCTTGAACATTCTTGGTATGTCTAAAGGCTCTTGAACATCCCCTCCTTTCAAACAATAAGTTATAAATAATGAAACAAATACATATATCCTTTCACGTTCCAAGTGATATTCTAGAGAAAATCCGTATAGCGCTTCTCCCTATTTTAAGGATAACGCACCAAGTAAATCTTAAATTAACAGTCAAACAAATTGAGATAACTTAATTACTAAAACTACTTATTGAACCACGCCTTCTATATTATATTGGTTTTCAATTAATACTAAATAAAAAATGAAAATAAACTTAATTATTATACTACTTACTGAATCATGCTTTGTATATTATCTCAGTCTTAAATTAATACTAAATCAAATGGAAATAAACTTAATTACTAAACTACTTACTGGAACACACTATATGTTATGCCAGTCTTAAATTCATGCTAAATCAAAATGGAAATAAACTTAATTACTGACTACTTACTGGAACACACTATATGTTATCTTAGTCTTAAATTAACACTGGCAGGGAGTTTGTCATTAAAGGTTGGGTGTGAGAATTAAGGCCCTGAATACAAGTAAGAGAAGGAAAACTAAGTAAGCTGGTGTGGGCATCAAGGCTCTAATTTCCAATGCATGGAAGATGTCAATGCATAGAGATGTAAGGATTATCTTGAAGGGATTATCAATTCCTTAATCACAATATCTGAATCAAATCATTTTTATGTGTGTGTCTTAAATTCTAAAACATTTAATGCATTATCTGGAAGCCATCATCATCAATTTGTAATCACTCCTGTCCTAGATAAAAGATTTGTGACAGGAACGATTCCCATGCTTGTTGAATGGCAAGTTATACCCATGGAATATCACATTAACATTTTGAAGGACACTCCTCAATTGAATATAAACATAACAGATTAAACGGAAAAACAATTCTCATTTCATCTGCAACTTTGAACTTGTTACTAATTCTTGTAAATTTACGTCCCACAGTTCTAAGAATTGATAGGGGACATGAGCTTGAATGTTTGTTATGGAAATCGACATCATTTTCATGCCTGTAATCAAAATTCATTCTCTCTAATCCTGAACGATGTTGAGTATTGCAATGAAGCAATCCAAACTATTTTTTTTACCACAAAAAAGAAGAAACAGACTAGTTCGATTATGTGTACTGAAAAACATTAGTTCTCTTTGTATAGACATGTTACCAACAAACCAATTTCTAGTAACATCAATAGGCTGTGATTTTTTGTTGTGTTTGTTGGAGATCAACAACGCCTCAACTCTTCAAGTGTTGATATTTCATGTTGTCGCCATCAATTAAAAGGTTGAATTCCACTTGGAGTTGTTAGGAATAGACTTTTCAATAGATCGGGAGTTTCGTTTGTTAATCTAATTAATACAATGATGAAGATATTTAAATCAATTCCTTCATTTTGTCCCTGCGTACAACATGTTATTATCCATGGCCACAGAGTTGTTCAAATTGTTGGCAGTTCCAATGGAACCCTAAAACAAAGGCCGAAGAGATAGCACAAATTCGTCCCTTCTCTCTGCATGCCTTAATGGCTATGTCCATTATTTTTTAACGCGTCTACAATGTCTACTATGACATTCTTAGTTATAGAGGGTCACATCGCATATCTTGTGCTGCCATATAGTTCTCCCATGCAGTTTTAACAAGAAACTCAGTAATCGCGCTGTAATAAGAAGCACAGTAATAAAATCGCAGTCATCAAGAAGAAATAAAAACAAAGTAATAACAACACAATCATCACACAATAAAATAAAATAAAATACAGTAAATAAACACAGATGCAAGTCGTAGAGAAGATAAAACGTTTGGTGAACTGGAGAGTCATCCCCAAAATCATTGTGTGGAAGAAAGAGTTTGCATATAATAAACCATAATAATCACATAGGATAAGGGCAATAAACACCGAGGAGAAAATTCCTGGCTGGACAGAGAAATGATCCTACAGTTATTATCCTTGCACAAGAAAGCAGGGCATTTGAACCTAAATCTTTAACACCAGAGTGAAATACAGTCGATTCGGCTCCTTGCCAACTGCTCAGGAACAGACTAATAATTTGAGGGATAAGGGAACGAAAGATAAAAACAAAAATCTGAAACCAGACCTTCTCCGTGGAGAACAAATAATAAAAGTAAACACAATCAAGGAATAAATAAAATTTAGGCATGAGATATAAAAGCATAAGCAAGGTTTTGAGTCCGGGGCTCATTCTAGCCACGCGCAATTAGACAATAACTCAGAAATAAAAGATATTGTGGATAGAAAGGTGTCTTATAGGATGAGATAGAAAGGTGTCTTATAGGATGAATCAAGCGACAAGGGAATTACATTGATAACATAATTCTCAAGGAAATCACATGGCAATGAAAACGTCATCCAAACACAATAAAATAAACAAGTGTAAAATTTAATTTTATTACAAGTAACAACTTTAACCGCTGTACCTTTACCGAAGATGACGAGGAACATATTTCCTCCCATGCATTCGCTCCATCCAGATCTCTCTTTCTGACCGATGAGACCTCACCGATACCTCCCAACCAACGCTAGGGGTACTCTTCTTCCCCTTGATCCCCCTGAGCCACAAAGGGGTCACGCACACGATACCAAAGAATGATAGCACCTAGCTCGCCTCGCAAGGTCAAGCTACCACTCGTTACCCGAGTTGGGTATCCCAACTCCCACAAGAGAAAGTTCATTCAAGATAATTTTTTACAGTGTGATCCATACTCCTCCTCCGCCATATATTTTATAGAGTTTCTTAGTTATTAGTTTCCCAAACCCTCATTAGATTCCTTTTTTATTTAATTAATTATGAAAAACCTCCCTCATACACATGTCGCCCGATCCCCTAGTTGCCCCAGAAAATCAATATATTAATTAATTAAATATTCCTATTTCCCTCACCCACCTAAAAGCGTTCCTAAAAATGCTTTTCAGTGTCCCATTATTCCCTTACAATTCTTAAATGAATTACGCCTTACTTAATTCTTTACTGAGTTCATAAATAGAAAGTTCCAAAGGCTATATTCCTTACTAAGTTAGGCATTCAACTTTTTCTTTAAGTTTCCCCTTCTTTTTTTAAGTTTCCCCCTTTTTCCATTTTAACAAAAAAACAATTTAGCAAGTGTATATAAAAAAACCATTTACCATTTTAATAAATTTAATCCTCCATTATAATTTTTTTTTTTACTTTAATAATTAAGTTTGAATTTCTTACCCCCCTTCTTGTTACATGTTTATTTATTTTTTTCTTTAACCACATGTTCTACTTAGACCTAGGTTTTAATTTCACTAGGCCGGGTGACAATTTTTAAGGGAACTTTTACTTATTAAACTTTTTTTATCACATCATTCATTTTAAGGTCGGCCAAGTCCTAAGGAGGCATAGTTTTCTAGGCACTAGGTTTATTGACTTATCAGTTAAAATAGTGACATGTCGTTCTAGATGCACTACGTGCTCCAAGGGTGCCACTCACCTCTTTATGTTTTCTTTGCACGATGTGCCCTTCAAGACACACTATGTGCTCCAAGGGTGTCACTCACCTTTTTCCATTTTCTTTGCATGACGTGCCCTTTAAGACGCACTACGTGCTCCAAGGGTGCCACTCACTTCTTTTTGTTTTATTTGTGTGACGTGCCCTTCAAGATGCACTACATGCTCAAAGGGTGTCACTCTCCTCTTGACTAGATTTGGTAGACGTCAAACCCCTGGATTCAATACTTTGTCAGGTGATCTTGTGGGAGACTAAGGGCCTCTAAGGAATAAGGACCTTGCCTTATTGCACACCCCTTAGAATCATCGTGAGTGACTATCACAATCTTCTCTCACGACAATGTGGGTCTTCTCGAACTAGGTAATCATTAACCTACAGTTTGAGCCACGGCGGGAGTGCTAGTAAGTTGTGGCAGGGATGCTACCACACCTCTCCCTCCATGTCTTTGGTTGTTGTGCGTGCCCCCTTTACTCAAAATGTGAGTCTAGTTGACAAGCTATCGTCAACCTGCATCCATCAACGAATCATGTCAACAATAATATTCAATCATCATAACATCTAATCATATGTACATATGTCACATCAAAAACATTCAAACCCTAATAGTCCACTCCCTGACTCGATCTAGAGTCCAAGGGGTTCCATCGATGCCTCTACATCCTTAATGTCCAGAGTCCTGCACACTCAGGAGAACCCAGTCAATAGCACATGTCTATGTAAATACAAAAGAATAACATATCATCAAATCCACAATATCTCATAGTCATAATCGAAATGACCAATAGTATAATGACCTAGATCACTTGCATGCAAGTGTCCTCAAAGAATAAGTTCTCTCAGTGCATGCAAGAGCGGGATGTTACATGTTGTCACAATTTTATTATTAAAAGTAACGATATTTTAAAAAATATCTACAATAAGACTCATATTGGAAATTGGGAAAGCGAAATATGAAGAAATCTATGTACTATCCGAACCATAAATTGGAGAAGAGAAATAAGAAAATAAATATGTATTATCTTAGTTGATTGGGTAAATATGGTGGTTTAGTCCCCACAAGTCATTGGTTCTAATCCTGTGAGCTATCATGGATGCCATGCAACTCGCCTCGAAGAACATGCACCGTGTGTGATCCCTGTCACATGGTTTCTTTTGGGAAGGTTCATTAAGTTACATGATCTCTCTTAGGAATGTTTCTAATATTTTTCTATCCCCTGGGCATGCATACGTCCTCCGTCAATGGAAAATGAAAGGAAAAAAAAATTACCAAGAGAAAATATGATATAATCAAATTTCCAATACACTCACATGTTCGACGTTATGTCACATACTCCCCTCGCTAGTGTTTTATGTGTCTTTAGAGTAGTAAAGTATAAGAATTTTTGGAAACTTACAATGTGAAGTATAAAGTTGGACCCAATTGTTTTCAATTTCAATAATGGTTACGAGTTCATTGATGCGACAAACATGACATATTGCTAAAATTGGGGTAGTGTCAGTTGCACTAGTTCTTTATAGTGATAATGACATCAACAAAAGAAAGGGTTGAAAATGGAGAGGGAAGGCACATGAAAATACTTTACCATTATTCACCTCTTCCTTCTTGAAATAGCATCAATATCGGGAAAACCACTATATTAACGATTTATCAATATCCCTTAGATCTCATTGACTAGTTGAAATGACCTATGTCATCTGGAGGGATTACACTTGGTGAGAAGTCCCAATTAGACCTCACACCATTTGGAATATGGAAATGATACTATTGTCATAGATAATTTCAACTAGTCAACAAAATTGGTGCCGGAAGGAGGGATAGATGACAATCCTACCAATGTGGAGCCATTTCAAGAACTTTTTTTAACCAACCCATGGATCCTCTCCATATTTTTGTATGAGTTCACCCTTTGATTCTTTCAATACCATCAGGTGGCATCCTGGAAATTATAGTTAATCTCTTGTCAAATTTTAAGTTCAATAGTGAAGGGAAAGTCCTTACATTCATGTGTATCAATCAATTTAACATTACACACCATAATATTAACGTTGTGTAGTACAACAAAATATGTTGATTGTTTACCCTCGCATTGGAAGGATGAATCAAGTTGTTATGACCTAAGGGAGGAATATATCAAGTTAAATGTATATGATATGACCTCAAGGGGGAGCATATATGGGGATAAATGTACATGTAATTTGTAAATTTATATGTAATCAGGTCACCCTAATAATAAAAGGGCCTCACGTATAGTGTGTTAATAGGTATATATAGATCATGTATTAATTATTCAAAAATGTGAATTGCGATGTGGCAATGTATTTGGTTATTTGGAGGAGGTTGTCCTATTCTTCATGTATGAGGTTAAATATATATGATATGACATGATATATGCCCTCCTTGGGTCATAACACAAGCCCCCCTTGGGTCATAACAAAAGGCTTGGTATAGGACATTACTAACCAAATCAATTCATACGTGGATATAATTCATGGAAGCCATTATCACTTCTCATGGAAAGTATGAATATGAAGAACTCTGTAGTGAGCTTCAAGGAATATGTACGAATATAAATCAACTGTTGAATTATTTTTGTAAAAGGGATATGAAAATATACTAAAAGTTTCCTGGAAATGACAAAATATCTAACAAAGAATTCCATGACTAGTTTTCATACTTTTTCTCTATCCTTAAAGAAGATGAGTTTCCCTTAGACAATGAGAAAATATTGCAACATCATGGTTGTTTCCTACTAGATATATCACACTAATTTTTTTTCATACAAATCCATTAGAACTACCATTAGGGGAGGCAGAGTCACGATAATAAAATTGTTTTCCTCTCATTGAAACTTGTAATTTTGGAAGCACTAGTTTTCAAAACATCGTAGAAGAAAAAAATCTAGCAACTTGTAATTTTGGAAGCACTAGTTTGCAAAATATCGTAGAAGAAAACAATCTAGAGAATGCAAAGGTTTCTAACTTCCAAGAAATTATTTCTCATTACTCTAATTCATATTTACATAATGATAATTAAACCACCTCCAATCAAAAGGAAATCATTCTAGTCATAGACACCCTGCATGGCAATCTTCGGGCCTCTTCCACTCCACAATATGATTTCAAAGCACAATTTGAGGGCAATGTTTTTAAGGATGATTTCAAACTTGTGTTTAATAAAGAATCAATTTCTAGGACTACTGTAAATTGGATTGATATGTTAATTTTTAAAAACATAGAACCTATATCCTCCAATGAAAGTTAGGAAATCTAAGAAAGGAGGATGGAGAAGACATAATTTCTGACCAGTGTTATGTCATTGAAAGAGAACAATTTCCATCATAATTTAAAAACTCCTTATGTTCAAAATGGGAACAAACCAATGATGTTTCTTTTGAAATTGTACCAACTATTCACCTTAAATTTCAATAGAACAATGAATACATTGAAATCTTTGCAAAATATCTTATAGAAGAAATTATTCACCTTAAATTTTAATAGAATAATCAATACATTGCAATCTTTTCAAAATCTCTTATCGAAGAAATCAAGTCCTTTCCAGTGTCTGAAAATTTCTATACCCTCTATACAAACGTGTTTGATAATGTCCACTTATAGAAAACTACACCGACTTATGATGCAGTGGTGCCTTTATGTCTTTTACAGAATAAAATACAAAATGATGAGGATATTTGTAACGCCCCATATTTTGACCTTAGGTAGTTAGAACATTGTTGTTTACTAATCTTAATAATTCAAAGTTTAGCATTTGTTTGGAGTCAGTTAGACTTTGTTATACATTGAGATGTGTACCTCTAGACCTATTTGTATGTTACATGATATATGCTCATGACAAAGATAGTTATTTGATTATTTAAACATGAAAATTAAAATGGGTAAGTTCAGTACATGTATACCAATTCAAGTTATGTTATGAATGTATAATAGATGCAATGCATGATGTGAATAGGAATACATTTCTTAATTGAGAGTCAATGCAAATATGGATTCTTATATAAATTTGTGATATATCTGCATCAATATGTGTTATTGGTGAACTAAACTACAGGATGATGAGCTATGTGATAGCCAAATGACTGTAGTATTGAGGTAACTGGGATGTCGTAGACATCAAGAAGATAGTGTATGTTATAAGTTGTACTTTTGATTTAATTTATGGTTTCAAATATTGATATGATCTGTGGTAAGTGTGGTTTTGATAGGACACATGACTTTCCCAGAGTGGTTGTTGGATGACGTGACTCTAAGAACAGTAGTTGCACAATATGGCTCGATGTAGGGTGTTGACCCTAGTTCTATGAGGAGGGGTGGAGGTATTTCCCACCGTTTATCCTCCAAAACCTAGAGTTGTGGGAGGGTTGTGTGAAGTCAAGCTCCCCTATACGTGTGATGACAACTGCTAGTTGCATGTTGGGGAAGCTTGTTCGAGATGTATGACACTTCCACTTACGGGTTCTATCTGGAGTTAGGTCAATATAGTTGATGCTCCATCTTAGCCCAACAGAGGAAAGGATGGGATGGAAGATGGAAGTAGGTTAGGAAGGAAGGATGCTTCGATGTTAGTTGAGAATACTGATTGAGGATTAGAGATGCCACTATTGTTTACTCACTTGGTTCCTACCATGTTTAAAACCCTCTTTGATTTCCTAATGATATTTTAAGTGTGACAATGAATTATTGATGAATTGGTGTAATTTAGTTTGTTAAGATTATTAAATGATGCATTACTTGATCTATTGTATTAATTATTAAAGTAAATTATTAACTATTTAATTGAATATGTAAATTATATTGCATACAAATATCTAGAAGCATTAAATACTTTCTTGACTTTGATAGATGGTGTGTGTGATGAATTAAATGAGCATGGTGGAGTGTTATGTACATTTTGGGAAAACTTGTCAAATAACATTTATTATCTAGCATGAGAATAAAGACTTTTTATTTTATTTTATTATTGTTTAATGCAAGTCATTTATATTTAGTTTTATTTTAATGTTTTCCCAAAATATCTAGATAAGGGAGGTTGATGGATAATAATGAGGGTGGTTGAGGAGACTTGGGAAAGTGTGTATTGAAACTTGATAAGTAGGGAGAAGAAGTAGAGAGGAAGGGGGATGGAGAGGTTTGAGCATGATGAGAGGTGGTGAAATTCTTAGAAGTTATAAATCTTGTGATAGTTTTCTTTGAGAATTTGCGCTTTGCTATTCTTGGAGTCACGGGCACGGAGGGCCAAGAAACCGAAATGTTTCTTGGATCTAGGAAGCCGGCTAGGCTCCCAGTTGGCAGGGAGGATTCCGTTGTTTCACGCTGGGAAAGCGGGAAAAGAATGCTTGGAAGCGCCTAGGACTACATTACAATGGATGAGCTTCGACAAACTAAGGAAGAGGTATTTTTTAGTGGTATTTGTTGTCGATATTTTGTATATACTTTTGTTTTAAGTTGAAAATATTAGAGTTAACCTATTACTTATTTTGTGATGCTATATAGATTTATCGTTGAGAAAGTGTAGAAGAATTGTGTAAATGAAATGAAATTATGTTAAAGCAAAGTTGTTATTGTATATGTATAAAATGAAAGATTAATTGTTTAACATATTGGTAGGGTGTTACATATGGTATCAAAGCCTGGTTTCAAAACTGAAACCTGGGCTTGACCACCCACAACAAAATTTTGTCTTTGTGCCAATTTGGGTTGTTACACAAAATGTGTGCACTCAAATGCATAGAAGATTAGGTTTGTCAATCTATATTTCATAAGAGGAATAGATTTTGGTTGTTTAAATTATGAATTATATGCCGTGATACTCTTCTCGCATTATGTTAAATCTACTTGTCTAATACAATCCATGATGGCTACCATGGAAACCGTTTTTTCTTTCAGCTGCATCCAAGTTACACTGCAATTTCCCTCAAACAGATGATATTAAGATGTAAAACAACAACCCCCTCTCTAATTCCTTTTTAGGCAAGCTAAATGAGTCAGGGATAGACAAACAAATGAAATTACAAAGACAATTGAGTGTTGTGTATCCANAAAAAAAAAAAAAATGTTATTGACCGTGCCTCTACATACATGGTTTCAGACAGTTACACCGATTGGTAACTCATCCATAAAAAGTGCCATTTGGCCTAGTTTGGCGGGTCTTAAACAAAATATTCAATAATGGATGTAGAATGATAACTTTCACTACCCTAATCTGTTGGCTGCCAGTTAGCTTAAGGAGTCTATAAGTTATAACTCTAAGATGGCTTAGAAAATGGAGAGATCTTTATGAGACGACAAAGACACTTTAAGAAGATACAAGAATTACTGTATAAAATCATTCAAATCTCCATTTTTCAAACCCTCCTTGAGTTGAAGCTTGCTCATACCAAGTTGCACATAGCTAGATCTTGGTGTCGCTAAGAGGCTGGTCATATCCGAAGGTTAAGTGGAAGATGGAAAGAAAAACTACTAACATTCAAATGGAGAAGGTCAATTGAGTCGAGAATCTTTGGCCGCTTGAGACAGATTAGAGATTTTATTCAAAACCTTTGAAGAGGCAGCCCAAAACATATCCCTGAAGAGGGGCTGGAAGAATTTATATCTGCTGAAGACAAGTTTGTTTCTAGTTTTTTTTTCTGTCAATTATGGGCAGATTATCTCTTTGTTGGTGCATCGAAAATATTATAGCTCTAGTATCTTGCAAGAGCTTGGATGAACCCCTGCGTTTCGATCAAGCTCCAAGAACTATTCTTATAAGAGAGGGATAAGATAAAATAAAGACTGAATTCTAATGCTACTTTGGCTGGATTACGTTGAAACCCCATCTCAGCGAGCTCTGAGAACTTGAGCATTGATGTATTAATTTGTATACGGCTTTACACAAATTTTGATCTCCTTTAAAGTTACACACAAAAGGCTCTGATAGTGAGTTGAGGTATATATATATATATATATATATATATATATATATATCAGACCAAACTGCCATTTTCAAGTTCATGTAACACAGAGAAGCACGACATTTCTGTTGTAATCTAAAAATATTTACCACCAGTTGTAGCCTTCTAATCTTTTATTTTATTTATGTTAAACGACAATTTTTGGCCCAGGTTGATAGCCTTTTAGCCACTTCGACTTGTAAAATAGTAAATTCATAACGCCTGAAGTCGGGAAGACTCAATAAATACCTATGCTTCATCCCTACTTGATTTGTTGAGAAACTCTGTTAAAAAAAATGCCACTCGGTGTCCTCTCTCGCTCGATTCCAATGAACACAAGTCTTCTAGTCAGAGAAAATAAGCACCGATTATCTATAAAGTCTTCAAGGATACGAAAATAGACGTGTCCTTCATCTCTCGGTAGTTATCGCAGAAGGGTCCTTTTGCTTTCAAGAAAAGGACTTCTTGTCATGTTGAAACCCTCCTGAGGTAAATTAGAAGAAACAAAACATAAAATTCCCAATATGATTTATCAGCGTAATAACCAAATAACAGTCGTAGTCATTCATTTCCGTTCCTTTCCTATTTAGATACAGTGTTGTTAGGAGACAATTTAGTCTTGACAATGGGAATCGAGAAATACAGGTAATGTTACATTATCTTTCAACACCCAGAAGAAAAAAAAAAAAGAGCAGCACATTGTAACAACACGAGAAAGATCCATTGAAGCTTCCATGAGAATGATTAGGTGTCCAACGATCATGCCTCCATATAACATCTGTTTAGGCACATTTTGGCGTACATACTTGCCCTCTTTTTTTACTCTAGCCAACTTGGTTGAAAACTAGTGCACTAGAATAAGCTGATATATAAATATGGCCCTTTACTTTATTCTTTTTTCCTATACCAGCTTGAATGAATGTTAGAATTAGCTACAATGGTGTACAATAAAAAAAATAAATTGGAATAAAGACAACACATAATGCTAAATCTATATATGATATAAGTGTAAAAGATTTGAAGTTGTCCATATGTAACTGATGGGTTCTTGGATTACTAAGTCTTTCTAATCATAATAATTCTCCTTTCTAATTCAAGCCAAAAAAAAGAAGGGGGCTTTGCTGCATTGGCATTATTGCTCATTCGCATTAGCAAGTTGTCAGGAGGTATTCGAGTGTTGTTGAACTGTGCAAAACCATTATCCACTGTATTGTTTCCACCATTCCCAAAAAAAAATTGTCTATCCACCAAGCACAAGAATCGAGCTCATGACTTCCTATGCCCAAATCTCTTGTCCAACCGATCAGGCAAGGTCTACAACCTCTTCATCTGTGATCCAATTCAGGATTTTACAGCCAAGACTTTGTTGGGATTGAACCCGTGAACTCTGCATACATAATCATACACGCCAATCGTTGTGGAATCATAATCGAACCCTAGATATTGCCAAAATTACAACCAGTTACAACATAATGCAAACTAAGGACTGGGCCTTTAATGTGTAAGGCATTAAATTGGAAGACAGTTACATTGAATTCGTAAAGACAACTATGAACATTTCATATATAAGGATTTATAATCACTGATGATGTTGATCGTCTTCATTTTTACAAGTCACTGAATGAATTATTATAGCATAATCAAAAGTATAAAATTGATCAAAACTATAGCACATGAACTCACAGTTTTCAAAGCAAGAAAACAACCCTTTGAGGTGCTCTTTGAAGTTTGCATAGATGTTGCACAACTGTCATATTCCTAATAGAAACTAGCTGCAGAGTTGTAAAGATATTATTGATAACATTCAGTAATAGAGTACTACGAGGAAACTGGAGATAGACTAGCAAAACAGAGTTATACTTTAAACAGACGGACTTGAAATGCAAAGTTGCAAGCAAGATTGACCTGATGTCACTTCAAACATAATTCATGACAAGACACACTCATGAGTTAAATCAACTCCATTCCAGTCCATGAGTGCAATCAGTAACATCTTTCCCAAAAGAATGAGATGAATAATCATTTCTCTATTGAAATCCACTTGCCCATAGGCAAACTGTAATGGCAAGCACATTATGCAGTGAGTATGGCTGAATTAAAAGACATGGGAATATAGTTTGGGAAGACTTGTAGTAGTTCGGTCTAAGGTAGTGAATCCCCATGTAGCTGCCAATTGCACCCAACAATTGTAAAATTAAGCGGAAGACAATAATAACCCTTGGAATGAGAGACTAGAATAGTTTGGAATGCTAAGGCACGACTCTTTAAGTCCACACGATGTTGTTTATCAAAATATATGTCCACATTAAAGTCTATCATCTAGATTTTATGGAGATAACATTGGTAAGAGCACCTAGCCTCTTGATTATAAGTATTATACCCGTTGTTTCATATTATTAAATGTTATACACATCAATCAAGTGAGTACGCTCATACAATCAATGTAAGAAATGCAGGGCACAACAATTTAGAAATTAAGGCCACCTATAAAGAGAAAAGGTTATGGATATGATCGATGGAGTTATTCGAGGTCAAGGAGAACTCAACAACATGACAGGAAGAGACTTCTCATTTATTTGATAAATTATAAATATTATATTAAAACATTATAATATAATATTAACCAAAAAAAAAGAGAAAAAACATGTAAGATAAAAAAATAGCAACTAATATTCTCTAATATTCTGAAGTTTAGTTTACTAAATAGAAAAATAAACATGGATATTCTCACCAATTTTGTTAATGTTTTCATTATGAAATTTTAGAAATTTTAATTTAATAGATATATTTAAATAGTAATATATATATATATATATATATATATATATATATAATTTAATAAATAAAGCAAATTTATTAAAAATAATAGTTTGGAGATATTAAACCAATGAAATTTTATCTCATGAGATTTTGTTTTGTTGTTACCTTCATACTTTGAAGAGATAACTACTTTTGTATAGTCAATTGACACATTAAATGTTGGCACATTGAAAATTAAAATAGTAATAATAATAAATAAATAAAGTGTATTTATTTATAAAATAATCATAAAATGGAGTTAGGATGCGACATTTAATAAAAAGAAAATTGATAACACCCGTTGAGATAATGTAATTATTATACTTAATAAGTTACAAATGTAATTATTATACTTAAGAAGTTACAATCAACTTTGTAAGTAAGTGGAAGGTCTCTAATACACTTGATTTCAAATAAAAACATAGCCATAAGCATGGCTTGTATTGATCATAAGGGAGAATTTAACCTTAATAATGCTAAAAGTGAAGGAAATGCCAATGTTATAAGAAATACATTGACCACTTACAAGTTAGCAAGAGGATGACTCCATGAGGAGGTCAACAAACGCTCAAATTTTCCATAGTGTTTATGTTAGAAGCGACAACCTATGATGGGTCCTACTCCTAATTCATGTATATTATATAATGAGTGTGTGAGAATATTTGTAACTTTTCTACTGATACTTATTCTTCAGAGAAGGAAGGTCATGTGGCAGTTTACCATTGGCTAGCAAAAGATTGCATAGATAATAGAGAATTTGGTGTGGTGTGCTATTGAAATTTTAGCTAGGTTAGGAGTGTAGCTTATAAACGTTGGGTTGCTTCTATACATAAGTATGAGTAGGAGAGGGTCTTGACCCTAGAGAGAGTGTAGTGCGAAGGAGAAATTTGTGAGTTGTACTTAATCATTATATAGGTTAGTATGGTGATATTGACAACATAAGACTGTAGTGGGTGCTTATGTTTAGTTCCACATTCGAATGAACATTCAAATGGATATTGTAAGTGAGCCTATGTTGTGAATTTAAAACTTGAGTTAGAATGATAAGTGAAGTATCATGAAAAGGCGTTTTATTCTTTCATAAGGTGTGGCACAGTATATCAACCGAGTTCTATTAGTCACTATGCACGAGTCTGTTGTAAGAGGGGTGAGTTATCTAAATGGGAGTACACACCTTGAAATGCATTAATTGGTCTAGCAACTACTTGTTCACTAACAAGGATTTTTCCCTATGAAGAAACTCTGTTTGAAAATAAATAAGTAAATAAAAAAATCTATATGAGGAATGATGAACACATGCTTCCCATTATTAAAAACGTCTTTCATAGTAGGAGAAATAACTTGAAAGTGCTAGAAATGAACAAGAAAAGAACTAGTTACCAAAGATGGTAAGTACTATGTAGGTATAAAGGATATAATTTTGAGACGTAAGAAGTACAATGCTGAGAAGAGAAGACCTCAAGGACAAATAACTAAAATTTGGAATGCAATCTTGTAGTCAATTTATTATTGATATAAAATGTTCACTAACCCATGTATCAACACGATACTCTTTATGTATAGGCATGTTTGTAATAGTGAATTGATGATAGAAAGTAGGATTTTCCTTGACTGCGATGAAGAGAATCCTATAGTAGACAATTAACTTGTTTGAGATATAATCTATACAACTTAAGAAAAGAGAGATATGTAGGACAATGGAAAAACAAACAGTGAAGTGATGAAATCACATGAAAATCATTTAGTAGTATATTAGTCAATGTTCCTAATCATGGGAGATTTTATGATGGCATATGTATTATATCACTCAAGTTAGAGTGAGAGTAAAGTCAATGATAATTGGCTATAATTTTTAAGATATTCTAGGTGGAATTATATGCTTTTAAATTATAAACGAACTCAATATAAGATTCACTTAACTAAAGAACCAATAATGAGATAAGATTCTAATTGGCTATCAAACTAGAAGACTATACTTTAATATGCAACTTAGGAAGAATAAATCTATAAGAGAAGCATGTCGTTTCATTAATTTAATTACCAATGGTAATAAAATAGAGTCAAGACATTGTCAGGTGCCTACTAAATAAACATAGTTGCAATCAATATATTAATAGCCTCGACATGTTTTAATCAATTCATTGTCCAATGAGACCAATATAATGCAAGGTTTTCTATTGCAAAAGATAAATAGAAGTTGTGTCATAAATTCTCCTCATATTGTGAATGATCATAACTTCGGGACAAAGTTTCTTGAAGAGTGGGTGTATGTAACGCTCCATATTTTGACCTTAGGTAGTTAGAACGTTGTTTTTTACTAATATTAATAATTCAAAGTTTAGCATTTGTTTGGAGTCAGTTAGACTTTGTTAGACATTGAGATGTGTACCTCTAGACCTATTTGTATGTTACATGATATATGCTCATGACAAAGATAGTTATTTGATTATTTAAACATGAAAATTAAAATGGCTAATTTCGGTACATGTATACCAATTCAAGTTATGTTATGAATGTATAATAGATGCAATGCATGATGTAAATAGGAATATATTTCTTAATTGAGCGTCAACGCAAATATGGATTCTTATATAAATTTGTGATGTATCTGCATCAATATGTGTTATTGGTGAACTAACCTATAGGATGATGAGCTATGTGATAGCCAAATGACTGTAGTATTGAGGTAACTGGGATGTCGTAGACATCAAGAAGATAGTGTATGTTATAAGTTGTACTTTTGATTTAATTTATGGTTTCAAATATTTCTATGATCTGTGGTAAGTGTGGTTTTGACAGGACACACGACTTTCCCAGAGTGGTTGTTTGATGACATGACTCTAAGAACAATAGTTGCACAGTATGGCTCGATGTAGGGTGTTGACCCTAGTTCTATGAGGAGGGGTGGAGGTATTTCCCACTGTTTATCCTCCAAAACCTAGATTCATGGGAGGGTTGTGTGAAGTCATGCTCCCCTAGACATGTGATGATGACTGCTAGTTTCCTGTTGGGGAAGCTTGGTCGAGATGTATGAAACTTCCGCTTACGAGTTCTATTTGGAATTAGGTCAATATAGTTGACGCTCCATCTTAGTCCAACAGAGGAAATGATAGGATGGAATATGGAAGTAGGTTAGGAAGGAAGGATGCTTCAATGTTAGTTGGGAATACTGATTGAGAATTAGAGATGCCACTATTGTTTACTCATTTGGTTCCTACCATGTTTAAAACCCTCTTTGATTTCCTAATGATATTTTAAGTGTGACAATGATTTATTGATGAATTGGTGTAATTTAGTTCATTAAAATTATTAAATGATGCATTACTTGATCTGTTGTCCTACATGTCTTGCTGATCATATAAGAACTACGCACTAGAGGCAATGATTGTTTATCATTAGTACATGCATGAGATATGTGTCTGCTAGCTATGCACACATACCATACCCATGTACACTAGTATAAGTAATTAATGTATTAATTATTAAAGTAAATTATTAACTATTTAATTGAATGTTTATTGAATATGTAAATTATATTGCATACAAATATCTAGAAGAATTAAATACTTTCTTGACTTTGATAGATGGTGTGTGTGATGAATTAAATGAGCATGGTGGAGTGTTATGTACATTTTGGGGGAAATTATCAAATAACATTTCCATTCATAAGTCCAGGATTCATTCGATTGATTTTGACCATTTAAGGTCTCAGGACTGGCAAATTTTCCAAGGAACAAGGAAGTATCCAATTCCCATAACTTAAGTCTATTCCAAAGTTCAACTAAAATTAACAACATTCTTAACTACAAATTCTTCAATGTTCACAAAAAGTCTTGTAACATGGTCACCACTTACACAACACAATTGTATGCTAATGCAATAATTCATTACCTTACTAAAAGAATATAAAAGAATTTCATTAATATCATGACATAAGCATAATCAGTTGGAAACAAGAAACCCTTAAGTAGGAAATATATCATTCATGACATATTGAAACTTTACTCAAGTTTAATTGGAAATAAGAGTAACAACCCTTCATCATACATCCAAGTAACCCTTAAGTAGGAAATATATCATTAATGACATATTGAAACTTTACTCAAGTTTAATTGGAAATAAGAGTAACAACCCTTCATCATACATCCAAGTAGGAAGATATATATGTTAGCATTATATATATATTAAAAGAGAAAGAAAGCGAAAAGATTTCAACCCTGAGAGGAGACAGTAAGCTTGTTTTGTACTTTATGAAACTAAAAATATAATGTGATGAAGTAATTCTCCATTTGTGTGTTGTCTGTTTTTTATAAGGATTTTAAGATTTTGTTTTAAGTTCCAAAGTTTCTCTTTTTGGAGTCACAGTGTATAGTGTTCATAGTGTCAACACAAAGAGTGCTTAGACAGACCTTTTGAAAGTCCCAAGCTTAGGAGAGTTAGTGAAAGCTACACAGAGTAAGCACAAGATGTGCGTAGGTGACTTCTCGATCTAGGATCTTCCTATGGAGTTGTATTTATCTCTGGGATCCCTATTGGATCCCTCTTTGATGCACAAATTCCCTTTTTATCTTCCTTATGTAGGTCCAAAAAAATTTGCGGGCTCTTATACTAAGCCCCTTTTACTCCTCAGAATCGAGCCACATGTTTTATCCCCTTTTCCTCGGTGGAAGATTGCATGACCTCGGGCTAGAACCGATCTCTTAACTGAAAGGATCTATTTAGAGCTCCATAACTTTGGCGCTTCGTGAACATTCACCAATGCAACACTCCAATCTCTCGAAGTGGTTACCGATCGAATTCGTTCATAAAGTTTTCATGACCGATGGTTGTAGGTTTCACCCTGTCCTTCCACTACCAGTCCTTTCAAATGTCAAATATCACAGCTCATGGGGTTTCTCCTCCCTCGACGATATACGACTGAGATCTAATTCGGGACTCCGGGCTTCAGGAAATTCCATGACTCCAATACATGAAACATCCTAGACAACCGAATGTCAAATTGGTGAAGGGAGGAGATCTACGAATGATATTTCCATTATTTGATCGATGACGATGATTAACTCTGGTGCTTTGGAGCTTTGGGGCTCCGACCAATCTGCAACAACTACCTCCAAAATCTCCCGGGTAGTCAAAGTGTTTAATCTCTGAAATGTGAGATCTATGACTCACATTCTCTTGCCCTCAAATCCAACGGCTGGGTTCTGATCATCTTTGTTCGCACTCTCCTATGGTCTAGGTTTGATCCAATGCCCTGATTTTTTTCCACATCCAATCCAACGGTTGTTGTGTCTTCTTTTCCTTCGTGGCTTTACTCCCCTTCAACAAAGGATAAAAACTACACGATTTTAAAAATTTAATTTTTCCTAGAACTTTACAGAGACGCTACCATATATTATGATATCTATGAGTTATGATTTAAAAACAACATCCAACAAATTCTCCTCATCTACCATTAATATCATTGTGATATTACATATTAACTTCTAATATGCAATTAAAGTATCTGATGATCGGGATGGAAATTTATATTAGTTGTTGAAGGAAAATGGTGTGACTATACACATTTGGTCGTTGGTTAAATATGTTGTTGTGACCCTATAATATTTTGAACCTTCAAACAATACAAGAATTACACAGTGCACCAAACTATAAGTGAAAGGAATATCACTCGACAACGAATCCAAACTTTTGATTTAGAAATCAAGGAAGCTACTAGAAACTATCGATATAGTCTATCTATGTAAGTGTATATCAATTTCAACATGAATCCCCAAATTCTAGATTCTTAAAATATTTATATATCCACAACACAACTCTCGATTCAGATTTGCAACCTATCATATAGTGACCAACTGAGGCTATATTCCGGGAATGCAATCAATTATAAAAAGATTCCAACAATAGTCTTGAGTTGGGAATAAGAAAATATACACAAAGATCCATTTCATTTCATTAAAAGATTTCAACCTATTAAAGCTGATAACTAAAGGATCAATTTGAATTCCAAAGCTGTGATCAATTCACAATGACCATAATGACAATCATTCAAACAAAGAAATACTCTATTGTGACTATAACAATTTCATTTTCCAGAATGGCATAGAGTACAATGATCCAACAATCTTAAAACTTTTCAATTAGAAAATTATAATCATACCATCGACATTCTAAATTCGAGCTGGCAATAATAATAACAATCATACAAATTCGAAATTTTGAAATGGAAAATGATAATATAAATCTATGAGTTCTACTTTTCAATTTCATTTGTTTGACAACGAATCCAATAATATCTCTCTCCAGGAGTTTCAATATTTGTATCGATCAAGACAAGAATAGTTCCAAAATTTCAACAAAATTTAGCAGCGATAATTGAATTCACAACATAAAATTT
This sequence comes from Picea sitchensis, assembly GCA_010110895.2. Lineage (NCBI taxonomy): Eukaryota > Viridiplantae > Streptophyta > Pinopsida > Pinales > Pinaceae > Picea > Picea sitchensis. The sequence goes on along the minus strand of SNQJ01S0016281.1, from coordinate 89,715 downwards.
CTTTTCGTTACAATAAAAATTTTCGAAAAATAAAATAATGAAATCGATGTAAATGGTGGGTTGAGGATGTCCTCCAAAGTCTTGCACTCCTTTTATTCTTTCTCTTGCTAATCATAGAGACTTCACCTATACCTCCCATCCAATGCTAAGGGTAGTCTTGTTCCCCCTTAGCCCCTCGAGCCGCAAAGGGGCCACACACAAAAAACAAAAAACAATAGCTCCAAGACTATCCTCGCAAGGAAGAGCTTCCACTCTTTCTTCAAGCTCGGTATCCCAACTCTCACAAGTAAAACACAGTACACAATAATTTTTGTGGCATAACAATACCAAGGGTCAATGAGTTCATTTCCCTTCTACCACACTTGTTTTTATCAAAACAATTCCAAAGACACATGTCCTCATGCAAAATTTATTATCTTTTTAAATAATTTAATTATGATTATTCACCCACACCCTTGTCACACTCTCCTAAAGTTGCACAAGTAATTACCATTTTTATTTTATTTAAAAAAACCAATTTCCTTCACATTCCTCAATGTGTCCCTATTTTCTCTCTTAGTTATCCCTTTGTTCCCCAAATTCTCAATTAATGAGTGTCTCCTAACTAGATCTTAGTTAGATTTGAATTAGGATTCTTCTTGTAGTTAGACTTAGTGGTAGCTTGACTCTATATACTATTCTATGTCTACACCTATTCTCTCATATTTTATTTATTTCTAATTTAAAAATCCCTTTTATTATTTTCATGCATACATTTGAATTTTATCCAACCTTTAAATTTGTATTCCCCTTTCTCCTAGAGTTGATTATATTCCTCAATATTTTCGCTTATGTCATAATCCATTTTGTCCTTTAATTAAATTTAGACTTATACTTAGTATTAGACTTAGGATTAGACTTTTGTTGGGCTTTGTAATTAATAATTTATTGTTTATTTTATTATTTTATTCCAACAAGGTCTAATCATTTCAATGTTTTCTAGGTCACCCGGGTTTATTGAATCGATTTTTAACTACGCAACATGGACTTTAAGACGCACCCCTGTGCTCCAAGAGTTCCACACGCCTTAGAATAGTTTTGGAAATTCTTCGAACCTTGGAGTCAACAATCCACTTGGTTGACGTTGTGAGAGACTAAGGGCTTCTAAGGAATAATGAATTTTCCTTATTACGCACCCCTTAGAAATATTCATGAGTGACCTTCTCAATCTTCCCTCATGACATTGTGGACCTCTCGAACTAGGTAATCATTAACCTACCATTCGGGCCACGACAAGAGTTCTAGTAGGCTGTGATAGGGACGTTTTCACACCTCTCCCTCAATGTCTGGTTTTTGTGCATGGTCCCTCTACTCCTTATGTGAGTCGGATTAACAATGATTGTCAAGCCTACATCCACTGAAAAAAACCATGTTAATAATCCATATACATAAATCATACTGAAATCAATTATACAACACATATATGTAGTAATGAAATACTCAAACAAATACAATCTAATCCCTGCCTCAATCTGGATTCCAATGAAGTCCATTGATTCCATCGACATCCACAACCCGTCATGTGTCATGCACACTCTAGAAAACTCGTTGATAACATCTTCCAACATATATACATGAAAATAACAATAGGTCACAACACATCATCGTCAACATATATAACTCATAATCGAAACGAAATCATAATATAGCATAACCGGATCACTTGCATGCAAGTGTCCTCAAAGAATAGATCAATAAAAGTGTGCTCAGTAGAAGGGAATGTTACACATCATCATGGATAATAAAGGAAATGATGAGCTTATCAAAGAAGAATTGTTAGCTAGATTTTCTTCAAAATTACAAGTTAATCTCCATGAGTGGCTACACACATCTACACAATGCCATAATACTCTAGTAGATATTGAGGCAATGAAATGGTTACATTGGCTTTACAACTTCAAATAACATTTGTTGAGCTAGTGTAGGTTAGGGTATAAGTTACATAGATTTTATTTTCATTCCTTCAGGATAATATTTTGGCTTAAATTTTTTATGTTTTTTAAATAAAAGAAACCACATATTTCATTAGGTTTTTTATTTTTGTTTCATGGTAAATTAATTTACTTCTAGTTTCTTTTACATAAGAATTTTCTCCTTTTTGAATGATATATTTTTCTTTGTTTTTGGACTTGAATATTGTCTTGAGTCTGGTTTGCCTCTAATTACATAATAAATTCATGTGCAAAAGCCTTTTGAAAATAGTTGAAAGGAAAATTTCCTCACTTCGAAATTTAACCCAAACAATGACAAACAAAAATCAGTAAGAGAGAGATCACAATTAGGATCTTTTGAACATGTATCTAATATAAAAGACTCTGCATTAATGAGAATGTTAGGATACAATATCCATGAGCTACCAAATGACGAATTGTGCAATGTAGCACTGAATGGCTTACCTTTCAAATCTTCAACATATGTGTATGAGACATTTTTGCATAATGAGAGGAAGTAAAATTCAATTTCATATGTTCAAAGATACACCTCCATAATTCCATCTGAAGGTGTTACAACATGCACATCTCTAGAGGTGCAAGTATGACGTTCTCCCATTTATTGTTCCTTTGATAACCTAAGGTTTAACCATAATTATCAATACAGACATAACATTGGTCTGCAAAACAAATACAATTCATAAGGATGATGATAAATTTGATCATGAATATACTTTAAAGTTTAACTAGGGACAATATGAAGGAAAGTTTATGGGAAACCTTTCCCTATCGTTTAACTTTTTGTGTAATGTGAAAATCCGTTTGAGATTCAGAGATGGAAGTTGGTCAAGGTTCATCCACACCAAATATACAATCCTTCTTGGAACATATTACATGTAGTAAACCTTTTTCTTTTATTGAATATGGAATCTAGGCGTGAGAGTGTTGAAAATATGATAGTTGGGGTGATTTTTGAAAGACATGATAATTCCATTCTCCATTGAAGAAAATGAAAACAATGGATATATGAAGGAAGAAATTATTTATCATAATATTCCTCGTTCAAATTAGAAGAGGTGCTAGAAATAACTTTATCTTTTGATTATAGTGTTCATCTTGAGAACATTGAACCTCACAAGAACTGTCCACTTGCAAGATATGCATGGTAGAATCCTCTTATGAAAATTTTGACATCTCTAGTAAGATTTTAGAACCTCGAGAGGTGGTAAAACTATATTTAGAACTAATTTTCATGCATAGTTAAAGAAATGTTATGATGGAAAGAAAATTTCTTTCTATAAGGATCAATCTAGAGTAGGCAATTGATTTTCATAATCAAGTATGCTTGTGGTTTCCATATTCTTTCCCAACATTCAAATATCACCACAGTCAAATTCATGATGTCAATAGGACCTATCTAGAGTCATATTCTGCTAAAAAATAATTCTTCCAACCAAATAAAATTCAAGGTAATTGAATCCCCGTTTTCTTTTTGGATCTTGGCGACATGAAAATGGTAGGGTGAAAGATTAGATTTGAGGCATCCGAGCAAGCATGAGTTCCTATTAATTCAATATCTATCTTTCCATTGAGTGTTTCATGCAAACATGACTGCAATGTTAATTGGTGATTTATGTCATAAGTATTCTTTGTCAGTGTTCCCTTTTGTAAAGGATTTATTAGTCAGCTTTGTTTTTCAATCAGGTTCTGCTACGTTTGAAGCTAGTCTAAACTATGACAAATTGCTTAATTTGAAGGAGAAACCAAATTTTTGTTTACACCAATCATAGAAGATTTTTCTTACCATAGGAAAGGAGGATATAGATTGAGAGAGCTAAAGGACCTGTA
>SNQJ01S0016281.1:75467-85745 GCA_010110895.2 Picea sitchensis | reverse complement strand
GTTGATATCATGCACTTGACTTGAATTGGTGATATTGTGAGCATGTCTATGCTTTAAAATAGTTTGCAAAACCATGTCCTGAATGATTTTCCTATACACATATAGATTTCTAATTGATATCATGCACTTGACTTGAACTACTGATATTGTGAGTTTATCTATGCTTTGAAATAGTTTGCAAAACCATGTCCATTGCATATGATTGGAGAACAAGAGAATGACCACATCTCAACCTAGAATCGTTGCTTTGCATTAAGATGGTTGTTTTCTCTTAAATTATTTCACAATGATGAGATTATACCATAATATACTTTACTCAAAGCACAAATGCACAATGCCACAAGGATAATGTAGGAATAGATCAAAGATGCAAATGAAGGAGAAAATAATACATTATTCAGTCCCTAACTTTCTTGGAACACAAAGCCACAAGGATGAGCTAGAACAATTTGTTAAATTAGAAGTGAAATTTAATTCTCAAATTTCCTAGCACTAGAGAATGTTTATACAAGTTTCTATGTGTCTAATATTTTAGAGGGATTAGTATTTTCCAATAGGTTGAATGAATACTTGTTGTGTTCTAAGGCGTGAATTATTTTTAAGACACATTCAACACTAACATTTTTTCGTTCTTTTAAAAATATTTTCCTTTCTTGCTAAATTTATTTTACTGATCATTTGTTAAAGGATTGATGTTTTAGTTGCATTCCAGTTTCAAGTTGAGCTTGATATTTTTCTTTTGAATGTGATTGTGAGGTTTTTGTTTGGAAATATTTCTTCCCATAAAGGAAAGTTGATTTTTTTATTAATTTGTTTTGAACTCATTGATTGTGGTTGATGGTGTAAACATTTATCATCCGTATTGTCTCAGTTTGGTATCACCATGCACACAATGCATGCCTAAAATAGTCTACATGTCTTTCCTGGTTCATGAGATAAAATAAAGGGACATACTGAAGATAAATCAAGGATGATTTGGAATAGTCTGTCTGTGGTTGGACCATGCCTTGTTATAATGACTAAGTAGTGGTTATCCTTGCATGTTGTTTGGAGATTAAGTCTCATTTAGCAATGGATCCGGTCATACACTAAGTATATTCTCAGGTGAAGGTTGAAATGCTAAAGTCTGTAGGCTAAAAACCAAAAGAGAGTATTTTAATTATCTAGATGCAAAAAACTATAATACAAATCCCAATAGCTAGAAGTGATCCCCTCTCATGATAAAAAAGGATGGTTATCACATTCCCCATCCAATAGATGCTAAGGATATATTAAATTAACTAGGAACGAATAGGAAAGGAATAAAAATAATACCAAATGACATGCATATATCCCTGTCAGGGCTATGGACACTCACTAGCTCAAAGAAAGATGCGTGATGTCATGGTGACTCCATCAGGGATATGGATGCTCGTAGGTAGTGGAGAAACACCTAAGGAATAATATATATGCACCTAGTGAAAATCATATGTATCTCAATTATATATTGACCCTATGATGAATATGTCAATAGCCAACATAGTTTAAGGAGTTAATACTCATCATCATTCATCATCTTAGCATAATGAATGAGGTCCATTAGCTTGTATGCAATAATCACTGATGAATCAACCACGATGAAGGGTTTCAATTACCTACTTCATGCTTATTATGGAATAACCATGAAGGTAACAACATGATCCTATGCATTTGATGCTAATAATTTAGGGAGGACTAGAAGAGATTCCATATTCATCTATTGTATTGCAAATTATTAAGGCCTTAAGAACTCCCCATGTCCACTAACTTGGGGCCCCTCCAAAATTTGTTCAAACTAAATCTTTCGATTTCTTTTTTCATTGACCATTTTCTCTTATTTTTTTAACTGCTGAGAATTTGATATTTGAATGGGTGATTCTTACTCAATTGCATTTTTTTTTGTTCCACCTCACATTGCAATCATGATTGAGTATGAAAATAGTCTTTTCGAGTTTGTTTGAGTCACAAAGTCGTTCTTGTTAAACATGTTTTTTCACCTCTTAGTTATGTGACTAACCCTGACATATGAAAGTGCAATATATCGTCACTCGGGTTGATTGTAACATTCACAAGGCATAGGAAAACTCTGAATTGTCTTTGAAAAATAATTAGAACTTCTACCAAACTATTAGTACCAAGTGCTCTAGATGTTAGTTGGTTATTTTCACAAGATAAACTCTCTCAATTATTGATGGGTAACCCTAGTTTTAGTTGGAATATTGAAAGCATGTGTAACACAAATGTTATAAGATTTGAAGGAACTATACGAATGGGGCCCAATCTTCTATTAAAAAATGATTTTGTGCATAATTGTGGTTACTAGTCAAAGTGGATTTTTTACCTTCGAAGAAATCCTACTGTAGGTTCTATGGAATTATGAACCCAATGGACCTAACATAATATAAAACCGAGGTCTAGAAGTACAATACAATGCAACAAGAATTTCCCATCAAATGATCCTTGTCGGTTGTGAAATATGATGAAATGATATCGAGTGGGTTTGCATGAACACTCATAAAAAATCCCTGACTATCCTTTCTGCATTACAAAAAATGACATTTCAATGAATATTGTGTGGGAAAATTATAGGTTTTATAATCCAAAATCAACCAGGTTACACCAAGGCCTGGGTTAGATATTTTACACCCTTGTTCAAAGTTTCTACTTCAATTGGATTATGATCCTTATTCTCTGATATTTTTCAAGTCATTAAGGGAGTCATGAAATTTATTTTCCCAATGACTTATCACTCCAGTTGAGATTATCATTTGATCTTATCAGAGCGAAGAAAAGGTTCACTGAGACAAGGCTTTAAATGGCACATAACTCCAAAGGCTTCAAGCGTGGCACATAAAACAAGACATGGACAATTTTTAGTTTTACATCAAATGATTCTTTTTAAATATTGACAGGTCACACAAAAAAACATTTTAAGTGTAATGCATAATTCTCCAAATATTTTTCACTCAAATTTGAAAGGTGCGATACAAATTTGAAGGGTGTGGTACATAATTCTCTAAAGAATTGTCACACTAAAAATTATTTGATGTGAGATACACAATGTTTGAAAAACATGTTGTATTATAAATTATTTTTTTTACAATACAAAAACTTCCAAAAGACTAAGAACATGCGACATGGCGCACCAAATCTCATTTTTTGTGCAATACACATGAGATTAAGTTTTTTAATACAAAGTTTCTTTTATTGTGCATTCATCCAAGGCTTAGTGAGGTGCACATAAGACAAAGGGGTGGTGAGGTGTGCATAAGCTAAAGTGTGCATATGAGAAGGTTTTTTTTAAGTGTGAGCATCATTCTAAGAAATTTTATGGTATGAATAAAAAACAAATTAAAAAAGGGGTGGATCATCCTAAAGTTTTAAAGGGTGACATAAAGACTACGTTTTTAAAATGGTGCACATGACTAAGGTTTCTTCAAGTTTATAAAACATATCACACTGAAATTTAAAAGTGCTTTGACATAAGACATATCCCACCAAAATTTAAGAGAGGTGTGACATAGGGCATATTGCACTGAAAGTCAAAAGTGGTGTGACACATTGTGTATCACACCGAAAGTAAAAAGTGGTGAAACATAGCACATAATATATCTAGGATAGAATCTTTCAAGTTCCTCATATATCTTGTTTATTGTTAAAATACCAAAAACTATATTTTGTCTTATGTTATATGTCAACACAACTTTTAACTTTCGATGTGATACACCTTGTTTCACACCAATTTTAAATTTCAGTGTGAAACACATTGTGTCACACCACTTTTGAATATCGGTGTGATACACCTTGTATCACACCTCTCTTAAGTTTTGGTGTGATATGAACTATGTCACACAACTTTTAAATTTTTTGTATGATGTGTCTTTTAAACTTGGGAAAACACTGGTACACTAAAATTTAAAATTGGTGGGATACACCTTGTATCACACCTCTCTTAATTTTTGGTGTGATATGTACTATGTCACACAACTCTTAAATTTTTGGTGTGATGTGTCTTTTAAACATGGGAAAACACTAGTCTTGCACACCCTTTTAAAAGCTTCGTCTTTATGTTCCCCTTTAAAACTTTGGGATGATGAGTACCAAAAAAAAACTTGGTTTAATATACCCCTTTGTGAAATTTTATTTTATTCATAACATAAAGTTTCTTGGAATGATGTGCACACTTCAAAAAAATCTTCCTCTTGTGCACACTTTATATTATGCACATCCCTTTGTCTTATGCACACCTCATTGCCCTTTTGAATGATGTGTACCACACAAAAACCTTGGATGAATGAACACTTAAAGAAACTTTGGGTTAAAAAACTTTATCTCATGTGTATCATACACAAAAGAAAATTTGGCACTACAGTTGCATGTTATTACACTTTTGGAAGTTTGTGCATTGCAACAAAAGTTATTTAGAGTGAAAAATATTTTTCAAACATTGTGTATTACACCTAAAACAATTTTAGGTGTGACATGTCTTTGGAGCATTACGAATCACACACTTCAAATATTTATGTATCACACCTAAAATGTTTTTTTTTCAACATGTCATTCCTTAAAAAGAATCATGTGACGTGAAAATAAAAAATATCAAGTCTTGTTTTATGTGGCACATTTGAAACCTTTGGAGTTATGCACCATTTAAAGCCTTGTATTCATGAACATTTTCCTATCTGTGATAAGCTCAAATACAGTGATAAGTATCTCAAAAAATAATTTTCACGACCCTCTAATGACTTGATAAATATCATTGAATAAGGAGCATGATCCAATTGAAGCAAAAAAATTTAAGAGGGGGGAAAAATAGTTAACCTAAGCCTTAGTGTGATCTGATTAATTTCAAATTAGAAAACCTATATCTTTCCCACATGATATGCGATTGAGATGATCTCATTTGTAGTGTAGAAACAATAAGAAATGATTATATATGAGTGGTCATGCAACCCCACTCAACATCATTTCAATAGATTCCATAAACGATGAGGTTCATTTGATGGAAAATTATTGGTGCACATTCTTATACTTCTTGACATTGGATTTATATTTTTTTATTTTCATTTGGTTCGTATTCCAAGAAAACGTATTGTAAGCCTTCTTCAGAGGAAAAAAATCCACTTTGACTAGTACCGAAAATTATGCACAAAATTATTTTTTAATCAAAGCTCAAGGCCCATTCTTGTTGTTGATTTACTTGAATTTAGTTCCCTCAACGTTTATGACATCTATGTTATATAGGATTTCAAGATGCCAACTGAAATTGGAGTTATCCATTAACAATTAAAATATTTTAACCAATAAAATAAACTAATTGACATCTAGAGAATTTGGTACTAATTAGTTGGAAGAGATGTCAATTAATTTTGAAAAAAACATTACAATCAACCTATCCCTTGTGGAGACTAGGTGACAATATATGACACTTTCATGGGTCATGGTGCTATGGAATTTTTCTCCTGTGGACGGATGAAACTTCCCTTGGATTGCTAGACCCCTATAAAAAGACAAAAACAGTACATGTGGACACTAACATCCCTTTAAACTTATCTTAAGAAATCAAAATGAGAAGGAGAGAAATGATATGATGAACCTGTTTCGATGTTTTCCCCCACTGCTTCCAATACCCGAGCTTGATCTCCAAGATCCCTAGCGCAAATTGATATCTACAATGGAAAGCAAAGGAAAACAACTATCTCCTACTCTACAAGATTATATAAGACAAGTTTATCTATGAAGATTAGAGAAACAATACACAAGAAAATGTAACAAGACATGAACTTGAAAGAAATAGGAAAAGTATATATTAAATTGCAAAGCCAAAAAGACGCACTTACAAACCATCAATGATGATGCAACACTTCTCCAAGCTCTCCTCGTCCATCTCTTACATGAATCTTGGTATTAAAATGCAGATAATTCCTCTAGAATCAAAGGTTTGATACCTATAATCTTCCTCCCCTTCACCATGGAAAGCTCTCATTATACAGGATTTGGAGGCTTAACCACCATGGAGAAGATCACTCACTAGATCCACTAAATTGCGATATCCAAGATTTTTAGGGATAAAATATCACTCAAGGATTTTAGGGATAAAATATCTCTCAAGGATTTTAGGGATAAAATATCTCTCAAGATCCACCAGATTAGGATTTTGGTTTGAGAAAATATCTCAACCATCGATGAGATTCTCAACTTCTACTTGAGATTAGGAAAACAAATGTGAGGTGGATTTTCACACCAAATTAATTTCCTTTTTATGAATAATAATGAACAATTCATGTGCACATAGTATTTTGACCTTCATGTGATATATTTCTCCACCACATTGACTAGTGACTGTGACAAATGTTCTTTATGGTGTCAAGGGGTTGCAACACTGGAAAAAGTGAATGCAACACTAGGTAAGGTGCATACAACACCTGCGACACTTAACAAGGTGAGTACGTCACTTTGTGACACTTGAGACACTTAGGGTGCGAAACTCAAGTGTGACATTTTGGTGTGGAACACAGGATTAGTCAAAGAACCGAGAGGAACAAAAGTACATGCCATAGGAACCAATTTGTGACACAAATGAACTCGAAAAGACTACTACCATACTGAATCATTATTGCAACATGAAGGGAAAAAAAACAAAAAGAAACCAAATAAGAATGATCCATTCAAATAGAAAATGCTCGACGATTAAAAATCCAATAGAGCATAGTCAATGAGAAAATCAATAAAAAAAATTGATTTAATTTTTTTTTAGGATGGGCCCAAGTTGATGAACTTGGGGGGTGAGGCCTCAACAAATCCATAAATATAAATGAAATACTCATATAAATATAGAGTTCAAATGTATGGTTACACAAATTAAACAGACGTCACTTTTCATGGGTTAGAATTTTTTAAAACCGTGAATACTTGTAAAAAGGGAAAATATGTTCTAGAGGACCAAAAAATTTAGGCATCATCTAATGGATCTTGGCTCACCAAAAATTTGATCTTATGAATCATATGATTTCACTAAAACACCAATAATTTTTATGTTTCCGATGCAACAATGTGGTGGTTTGGATAATGACGATTATAGCTCCAAATGAGTGTGGAATAACTTATGACCACCAGATCTCCAATATGTTTGTATGTATGGTAAGGGATATTTCGATAGATAATATCAATATGTACTACTCAACAGTTGGAATTAAACACAAAACCAACCATGAAAGAGATATAATCATTTGCAACATAATAATCTCCATAAATTTAAAATGTGACTACAATCAAATTCATAAGAAATACATGGGATCATAGCTCACACACAGCTCATGAAGTGTAGAAGCTGTCTATTTTGTGATTAATGGGATTCATACTTTATCATTATTGGGATTCGCTTCCCATTTTTATTTCCATTTCAGGACTATAAGGGCTTTCTTGTAGACTTGACTATGACAGAATAAGATTAAGCCCCTAACATGTCCTCAATGGTTCCCTACATGGAATTCCTACTTCTCATTTCATGTTTTTTCACATGTAATAATTTATCCTTTTGTGGAGTGTATAATGATTTATCATTCATGCATCCTACCTACCCATTCACAATTTCAAGTAGACAATGACTCATCTTATGTCATAAGATAAGGATTCCTTGCAAATTGATGTTTTGAGAAAGAAATCATTCAAAACCTATGAGACCCTTAATAGGTAATTTCTCCTTTGTGGAGTGGAAAAAGTTTTCTCATTCATGGGTCGTACCTACCCATTCAAATTTTCACGGAGGCAATGATTCCTCTTATGTCAAGATAAGGATTCCTTGCAAAATGATGTTTTGAGAAAGAAATCATTATTATTCAAAATCTATGGGGCTTTGAGACCCCTTCCTCACATTTTGGCTATCAACATAACTCTCGCAAAAAAGAATTTAATTCTCTGTATGATGGGATATATACTGTCCAATCTAAAACACCTTTAGATTGGATGGTATAAATCCCAACATATAGAGCATTAAATTCTCTATTATAAAGTGCATATTGTTTGCCTCACATTTCTACCCGTGTGATAAAAAAAATCACATGCTATTTGTCCATCATGTTTCACGCAATTGGTTATTGAAAATCGTTGGGGCCCTTTCTCTAGGCCAACATCACATGTGCTTTGTTGATCGTGCTTCAAGAAATTAATGATTAAAAACCTGTGGGGCCCTTTCACTTTTCCTTTGTTGAGATCCCTTGCCATTTGTAACTACAAATGAAAATGACATTCTTGGTTGATCTCACTCTCTTGGGATATGTGGTGTTGGTTGATCTCTCTTAGGAGATGTGAGATGTGTCTTAAGGGATTCCTTTCTAAGTTTTTAACTAGAAAATAAAAGAAATTACATGTTATCAAAAGTTTATATTTCTTTCTAAGTTTTTAACTAGAAAATGAAAGAAATTACATGTTATCAAAAATTTATATTTAAAACGAAAGATTTATTTTCAAATATATTCTATAAGACTCATATTCAAAATTGGAGTTTCTAAGTTTTTAACTAGAAAATGAAAGAAATTACATGTTATCAAAAGTTTATATTTAAAACGAAAGATTTATTTTCAAATATATTCTATAAGACTCATATTCAAAATTGGAGAAGATAAATAAGTAAAAATTTATGTACCAACCCAAACGATTGGGTAACTAATGGCTTATGGTTTACTCCCATAGTACCTTCACCCCCTCTAAGTCGTGTATGCATGGTATTTCCTGCTCACATGTTACATGCTCTCTCTTGGGAAGGATGCTTAGATTGTACCATACCCAAGGCATGGATTCCTCCTCCGTCAATGGAAAAAATAAAATAAGAGAGAAAATTACCAATAGAAAATATTATTTAATCAAATTTGCAATACACTCTATGTTTGTTGTTATGTCGCATACTCACCTCGCTAGCGTTATATGTGTCTTTAGAGTAGTAAAATATAATAATTTGTGTAAACTTACAATCCCAATATAAAGGTGGACCCAAATATATTTAAACTTAATAATGGTTACCAATTCGTTAAGGTGACAAACATGTCACATTGCTAAAACTGGGGTATCACCGGCTACACTAGTTGTTTGTAGTAATAATCACATCAACAAAATAAAGGGTTAAAAATGGCGACGCAAGGTGCTTGAAAGTACTCGTGTACACACAAAATTTACTATTCTTTACCTTTACCTTTATCTTCACGTCCTCATATAACTAGAATACCCTCGAAGTGGGGGAAGGGAACACCTAACATAATGCATTGTGTATATGCATTATGTATATGTTGGAAAATAAAGTTTTTAATTTTTGAATTTACTCATTTTTTTTCTTTTCCCTTTTTAAATTCCATATATTGCATGGATGTCATATTCCATTTATAGTTACTTAACTCCTTTTAATCTAAAAAACAAAAACAATCAAACCATTTTGATGATAAAAAGAGGTGAACCGTTTTTTCCCAAAAAGTATTCTGGGTTGATATGATTCAATGATGAAACCCTACGCTCTCATGTGATTAAAAATACAAGGAAACCCTACTTCAATATGACTATAAGGGCACTATCCACACACATATCACACTTAAATCCATTTGTAATCAATTCTCTATGTATGGATATACCTAGCTCTAGACCTGCGAAGTTGGAACAAGTCGAGAGAATGATAACAATGGTAGAAATAATTTTCAATTTTGGCCTCAACCCTTGTTGTTTCATTTATTTAAAACCAAGTAGTCAACCCCTCTTCTCAAGCAGGGAAGGAAGTTGGACTTGATTGAAATGAAAACACTCAGAATTCAATACATTTGTAACTGAAGACAATGTACACAACTAAGAAAATGCAATAGAAGTTACTGATTCATTATTCAGTGATGTTATCTTACTCAAAAATAAAATGACCAAATGATTTGATTTTTCACTGTTTCTTAAGAAATTTGCTGAAAAACTGAGCAGAAGCGACTATTGTGCTTAACAAAATATTGTTCTTGTTTTTATCTTGTCAAATACAGAGAAATGGAGATAAAAAAAATCTCATATCACCATTCTCTACTCAATCGACAACAAAGGGATTATTCAATTTCTTGGCCTAAGGCCTTATTTCCCCGATCCATTTTCAGATCAGACCACCCTTTTGGGGATTTTTGGTCCTCACAGATGATCAACTAAAGAAACTTGTTCTCTACCTCATCAATCTTGTACCACTTAGCTTTCAAAGAAATCTACATTTTTACACCAATTTGTAAAAAATATTGCTTACCACTGTGC
>SNQJ01S0016281.1:0-75457 GCA_010110895.2 Picea sitchensis | reverse complement strand
TCATTCATGCATCCTACCTACCCATTCACAATTTCAAGTAGACAATGACTCATCTTATGTCATAAGATAAGGATTCCTTGCAAATTGATGTTTTGAGAAAGAAATCATTCAAAACCTATGAGACCCTTAATAGGTAATTTCTCCTTTGTGGAGTGGAAAAAGTTTTCTCATTCATGGGTCGTACCTACCCATTCAAATTTTCACGGAGGCAATGATTCCTCTTATGTCAAGATAAGGATTCCTTGCAAAATGATGTTTTGAGAAAGAAATCATTATTATTCAAAATCTATGGGGCTTTGAGACCCCTTCCTCACATTTTGGCTATCAACATAACTCTCGCAAAAAAGAATTTAATTCTCTGTATGATGGGATATATACTGTCCAATCTAAAACACCTTTAGATTGGATGGTATAAATCCCAACATATAGAGCATTAAATTCTCTATTATAAAGTGCATATTGTTTGCCTCACATTTCTACCCGTGTGATAAAAAAAATCACATGCTATTTGTCCATCATGTTTCACGCAATTGGTTATTGAAAATCGTTGGGGCCCTTTCTCTAGGCCAACATCACATGTGCTTTGTTGATCGTGCTTCAAGAAATTAATGATTAAAAACCTGTGGGGCCCTTTCACTTTTCCTTTGTTGAGATCCCTTGCCATTTGTAACTACAAATGAAAATGACATTCTTGGTTGATCTCACTCTCTTGGGATATGTGGTGTTGGTTGATCTCTCTTAGGAGATGTGAGATGTGTCTTAAGGGATTCCTTTCTAAGTTTTTAACTAGAAAATAAAAGAAATTACATGTTATCAAAAGTTTATATTTCTTTCTAAGTTTTTAACTAGAAAATGAAAGAAATTACATGTTATCAAAAATTTATATTTAAAACGAAAGATTTATTTTCAAATATATTCTATAAGACTCATATTCAAAATTGGAGTTTCTAAGTTTTTAACTAGAAAATGAAAGAAATTACATGTTATCAAAAGTTTATATTTAAAACGAAAGATTTATTTTCAAATATATTCTATAAGACTCATATTCAAAATTGGAGAAGATAAATAAGTAAAAATTTATGTACCAACCCAAACGATTGGGTAACTAATGGCTTATGGTTTACTCCCATAGTACCTTCACCCCCTCTAAGTCGTGTATGCATGGTATTTCCTGCTCACATGTTACATGCTCTCTCTTGGGAAGGATGCTTAGATTGTAC
The DNA here is from genome assembly GCA_010110895.2 of Picea sitchensis. Taxonomy (NCBI): domain Eukaryota; kingdom Viridiplantae; phylum Streptophyta; class Pinopsida; order Pinales; family Pinaceae; genus Picea; species Picea sitchensis. The sequence continues at coordinate 74,237 of SNQJ01S0016281.1, read as the reverse complement.
CATACCCAAGGCATGGATTCCTCCTCCGTCAATGGAAAAAATAAAATAAGAGAGAAAATTACCAATAGAAAATATTATTTAATCAAATTTGCAATACACTCTATGTTTGTTGTTATGTCGCATACTCACCTCGCTAGCGTTATATGTGTCTTTAGAGTAGTAAAATATAATAATTTGTGTAAACTTACAATCCCAATATAAAGGTGGACCCAAATATATTTAAACTTAATAATGGTTACCAATTCGTTAAGGTGACAAACATGTCACATTGCTAAAACTGGGGTATCACCGGCTACACTAGTTGTTTGTAGTAATAATCACATCAACAAAATAAAGGGTTAAAAATGGCGACGCAAGGTGCTTGAAAGTACTCGTGTACACACAAAATTTACTATTCTTTACCTTTACCTTTATCTTCACGTCCTCATATAACTAGAATACCCTCGAAGTGGGGGAAGGGAACACCTAACATAATGCATTGTGTATATGCATTATGTATATGTTGGAAAATAAAGTTTTTAATTTTTGAATTTACTCATTTTTTTTCTTTTCCCTTTTTAAATTCCATATATTGCATGGATGTCATATTCCATTTATAGTTACTTAACTCCTTTTAATCTAAAAAACAAAAACAATCAAACCATTTTGATGATAAAAAGAGGTGAACCGTTTTTTCCCAAAAAGTATTCTGGGTTGATATGATTCAATGATGAAACCCTACGCTCTCATGTGATTAAAAATACAAGGAAACCCTACTTCAATATGACTATAAGGGCACTATCCACACACATATCACACTTAAATCCATTTGTAATCAATTCTCTATGTATGGATATACCTAGCTCTAGACCTGCGAAGTTGGAACAAGTCGAGAGAATGATAACAATGGTAGAAATAATTTTCAATTTTGGCCTCAACCCTTGTTGTTTCATTTATTTAAAACCAAGTAGTCAACCCCTCTTCTCAAGCAGGGAAGGAAGTTGGACTTGATTGAAATGAAAACACTCAGAATTCAATACATTTGTAACTGAAGACAATGTACACAACTAAGAAAATGCAATAGAAGTTACTGATTCATTATTCAGTGATGTTATCTTACTCAAAAATAAAATGACCAAATGATTTGATTTTTCACTGTTTCTTAAGAAATTTGCTGAAAAACTGAGCAGAAGCGACTATTGTGCTTAACAAAATATTGTTCTTGTTTTTATCTTGTCAAATACAGAGAAATGGAGATAAAAAAAATCTCATATCACCATTCTCTACTCAATCGACAACAAAGGGATTATTCAATTTCTTGGCCTAAGGCCTTATTTCCCCGATCCATTTTCAGATCAGACCACCCTTTTGGGGATTTTTGGTCCTCACAGATGATCAACTAAAGAAACTTGTTCTCTACCTCATCAATCTTGTACCACTTAGCTTTCAAAGAAATCTACATTTTTACACCAATTTGTAAAAAATATTGCTTACCACTGTGCGTTTCTCTAGAATTTTGCTACATGATGTAGTCCACTTTTCAAACTCGATCTAAGAAATTGAAACCATGTATTCAACTAATGGAAATACTAATGACACGAAGTTATTCATTTTTCACCGATGGTAGTACTACTATTGAGGAGTTCATCATTTTCAACAAGCATGGAAGACAAGTTTTCTACATTAATGATCCAGTATATGCCCATGACAGAGATAATTCCAACTAGAATAACAATATTCTCCATCTACAACACAATCTAAAATGGATCATTCCTCCAATATAAAATGGACGATACCTAATTGGTTTTAGCATTGGCTATACCTAACATTTGACATTTGGTTATACCTAGCATTTGACATTTGTTTATACCTAACATTTGTGATTGCTTTAATTGTTGGAAGGTTGTTATTTTACTCTATATTTTTGGTTCAAAATTTTAATGAAATTTTTCTTAAAGACCATTCATATTAATTTAATAGTAAAAACCAATCACGTTTGAACTTAATTTTTTCTTAAACTAACATAAATCCATCTTAAAACTGGATTTATCAAGCATCAAGAGGGATCCACTTTCTTAAGGTGTAATTTTTTTATTATTATTTCATTCCATGTCATGTTTTGCACAGGGGGTATAATCATTTTTTTCTAATTTAGTTGAATTTGACATTTGTTTATACCTAGCATTTGACATTTGGTTATACCTAACATTTGTGATTGCTTTAATTGTTGGAAGGCCGGTATTTTACTCTATCTTTTTGGTTCAAAATTTTAATGAAATTTTCTTAAAAACCATTGATATTAATTTAATAGTAAAAACCAATCACGTTTGAACTTATTTTTTTCTTAAACTAACATAAATCCATCTTAAACTTAGATTTATCAAGCATCGAGAGGGATCCACTTTCTTAAGGTGTAATTTTTTTATTATTATTTCATTCCATGTCATGTTTTGTACATGGGGTGTAATCATTTTTTTCTAATTTAGTTGACTTATAGGCTTCATTGGGCACTATGATAATCCTATCATAATAGGCATTCACATCATGGGATTTGTTGGGCACTACGATGATCATAATTTACAATTGGGAGCACTATGATGATCCTATCATCATAGGCATCCACATCATGGGCTTCGTTGGGAACTACAATGATCATAATTTACAAGTGGGTTAAGCTTTAACTTTATTATACAGTTAGGTCATCCGAAAGATCAATGGAAAAGTCAATGGTTCATTTGTGGTTGACCCTTCCAATAACCCGAATCAATAGGATTAAGCTCAAATTGTTGAATCTGGACCATTATTAATTATCTTTAACTCTAAATTGCACATTGGTCTTGTTGTGTTCCTATAGACTCTTAGAATCAAATGTTGCACACAAAATACAAAAAAAGGAAAATGATATGATCCTAAAATTGAGAGCTCAAAGTCATTTCTTATGTTGCAATTGGAAAAGTAAAGAATTCTAAAATATTTCGTTTACACATATGGAACATAAAAGAACAAACCTCCATAGAACCTCTTTCGTTTAATGCTTAAATAGTCTTATAAAAAAAATTTGTATTAAATATGTTAGCTTGGCACAATTTTCATATTAGAATATATGGAGGAGATGATAGGATTCCATTAAAAGATAAATATACTTTCAATATCTCCATGGAAGATTTAAAAAATTATAAATCTAAGCATTGTAATATTATAGATACACACGATAGTTTTCCAAAAGTCTAAAGTAAAACTTGATTGAACTATTATTTACCACAACCACACTAAAAATTAGAAACAAGCAACGTACATTCAAAAGTTACTACACTAAAAAAACGTATTCCTCTCGGATATCCTCCAAATAATTGTTTCTTTGATGTCCTCTAAGAAAGAAAATACATGGATATCCATGATGAGAGTTCAAATGTATCTCTATGCTTAATAGACACGAATGTTATCACTGCGACCACTGAGTCAATAGGTTTTGGTGGGAATGAAATTTATAACCAATTATAAATGGGGCTTCACAGATTGGAAATGCAATGAGTTGAACAGAAGCAACATAGGTCAGAGGTTGCACATGTAATTCAATAGTTGAAGGCATAGGAGTATTAATAACAAGTCAAAGCCAATATACACAAACTCAGAGACATGGTCATATAACCCTCGTAGTGAGTCATAATTGTAGCTATCAAGAAATGTTCGAGAAATATACAGGGCTTCAAACATAATGCTTAAAACTATGCAGATTAAATATTTTTCTTAAGAAAACGTATAAAAAGTATTTAACATTTCCAAAGTTAGATAAATCTGCATAAGTCTATTGTGAATAGAAAAATAAAAAGAAAAAAAAATCTCAATATCAACTAGAGAAAATTTCAATTGCAAGAGATATTCCAAATATTGAGAAATGTAAACCACTAGTCTTTGTTGTCCCGCACGATAATCACTGCACTATGGAGAGTAGAAACCAAATCGATCAAAGAAATGGAATGGGTGATACTACAATTTACAACACTGCATAAATATAGGCACCGATGGTAGGGAGAAACCATCAAACATACAAAGAAGACAGATGAAGTGTACATGGCTTGTGGATTGCTAATGGCCTAGTAGGCAACATCAATGCCATTATGACAAAGTAGCGATGATCATGAAGCCCCTACCCACAATCAAGTGAGGAAGTAATCATGGGGAGCTGCAACAGAGAGATCTGCAATATACTACATAGTCCATTTCCCAGTTCCCTTATTCCCGTCTTATCCACAAGATATCAACTGCCATAATAACCCTTTAGAGTAAGACTATTGATAGTTACCTCAACTAAAAATATTGTCAATCGACGCTAAACCATTAAATACAACTAGCGATAGAAATGGAAATATATACTATGCATCCAAATTGGTATTCTTTGTCTCGAACAAAAGGTTTTACGCCACATTGATGGATTTTTTGGCAGTATGAATAAGAAACTTGGAAGTCGTAACAGTTTGAGTCGGCGAAGGAGAAGAAACGCCAAGAAAACCAACCTGGGCAGTGATGTGCCTACTTTACCTTCTTGTTTGGTACAACCAGAAAAAGTCCAATATGTGTCATGTTTCCATAGGCTATGGACAAACAACGAAACCTCGAGAAGAACCCTCCCTTAAAAAACTCCTTCAGTGTAATAATAACTAGCATACCCTCAAAATGGAGGAAAGGGAACACCGAAAAAGGATTTTAACATATGTTTTTATAACCATCAGATTTAATTTAATGAGAGAACAAAAAAATGAAAAAAAAATAATATAGAGAAGTGAATGCCCTAATAAACTTTTACAAGCATATAGAAAAAACAAAATATGTTACATTGGTATTTTTTTTTTTAATTCTAGATAGCAATTAAAGCTATTTGCTATCCATATATCTAAATTCATCTTGGACATTCCTCATCTAGATGAATATTCATAAGTGTGATATTTCTATGACATGGATCTTCAAACCAACAACATTCAATGAAATTAGTTTAATATGGCTTGACATAGCAGATAATCGTAGCCAATAGAGAAAATATGATCTTACCAATAAGAAAGGAACTCATTTCCATAAATAGAACTTGTTATCTCCTCAGATAAATCAAGTGAGATTTTTTATTTGAGGTGATAGGATGTCTTTTAAAAAGGTATTTTTAAAATTTTTTAAAGCTCATTTCTCAAAGCTTTACTCATGTAATAAAGTTTAAATAAACGTTTGTTTAGTTTTTATTTGATCTAATTCAAATCTCAGGTTTCAGTGGCTTAGTCGAACATTTCGATTGTTCATTAGCCACCCAAATCCTTAGCTTTCAGTAGCTTAAACAAAGGAATCCAGGGCTATTTTAGCCACCGAAATCGCAGAGGCAGGGAAAGAGCCAGCACGTCCTATCACACATTTCAACCATCAGGTTCAACGTTTTATGATTGCAATAAGCCGCCGAAAAGACAGGAGAACGAACCGTTCACGACCAGAAGCTGATCCCTGTATGATATAAGTGAATCTTTCTAGATCATTATATCATTAAGCCATGTGCTTACATACCCTCCATTTATTTCAGTTATCCACCATGGCTGCTGTAAATCACCAGTTGTTCTGCCACATCCCTTGTAATTAGTGCCACATTCTTAAGCTCACCCTAGTTTTCTCATTTCTATCACAACCGAGCCGACTTTCGCTAACTCTACGCTGTGTAACTCTCCCCCGAAATCTACTCCTTCAATCACATGTGTGCAAAAAAATTGTGGAAAATGAAGAAAGGGACGTCAACCCTGAGGAAAGAGATCAATGACATCAGTTACCTGGAATCACACTCGGAGGTATGTCAAATGTTCAGGGATGCAGGGTGTTATAATTTTTGAAAAAAATTACAGAGTTCTCATCAGCAGGTGGCAGAGGCCTTTTCCCTCAATTTCGATGGAAATAAATCAATCATAGGCTGGGATGAATTCGAGATAGATGAAGCCCTCATAGCTGAAGTGACAGAGCTTCCCATGACCAAAGAGAAATGGTTTAAAACTACTGTCACTAAGAATGTTGAATTCAGGACTTATTTGAAATCAGAACACAGGGTTTTGATATGGAAGAAAGACATTCTTGTGTCTTTCCTTGAAGAGAAATGGAAACAATTATTAAAATCCATAATGGTTTATGTAACTTGTGAAGGGCGATACAACACAGTGATGATTTACCATTTTAAACTTATGAATCATTTGACTGGTAGAAACTCTCTCAATCTGCCCTATTTTCTCCATAGAAGTTTATCCAAAATGGCTCATCAAGTCAAGGCCAAGCCTAATCAAGTTGCAGGTAGATTATCCTACCATAGTCTGATCAAACTTTTGGTGTGCGATCTATTTCAAAGAAGAGGCAAAGAGTGGAATTACTTCTTGTTCTGGAATGATTTCCAGACTGAGGTTCAACCAGAAGACAAAAAGAGTCCTCATTCCAAGAAGTCTTCCACTCCTAGAAGTGGAAAGAGGAGGAGGAGAGGTATCTCTCCAACCCCATTTAATCAACCCTCTCCTCCCTCTAAGCTTGAAAAAACTAAGAAGAAATTAAATTTCAACAACGAAAAAGAAAAGGCCAAAGAATCCATAGTGAACAAAAACATTCTTAATCTTCCTTACACAGACTCAGAGGATGAAGAGCACCAGATTGAAATAGGGCACGAGGATTTAGTTACCACAGGGCGTGAAAATTTTGTTTTTTGGATATATACACAACAAGTTATGAGGGCCTTCCATCACCTACACCTCAAGAAGAACAAGAACCACAAATTGCAGATGCCTCATCTAGCAAACAAGTGAAGCAGAGTAAATCAAAGGAAATCAAGAAGCTTAAGAGGAAGTTAGTTGAGCAAGAAGTGATATAAAGGGTAATAAAAACCAGGTATGAAACCTCGTCAAAGAACTTTGCAGAAAGCAACTCATCCTTGGAAAAATTAGCCCATGAAAGCATAAAGGAGAAGAAAAAGAAGGACAAGATTGTAAAAGACTACAATAGCTTATGGAGAGTAGCTCAGGGATTGAAGAAAAAGGTCAGGGCTTCGAGGAAACAAGCTATGTCTTCAAAACACCAGGCTCAGACACATGCTTCTCTTGAGACCCTGGCAGAGGTGGAAGTTCAGTGCAATGAACTAGAGGCAGCCAGTAACCCTACAATTTTTGAGCAAGATGCAGAAGCCTAAACAGATCTGTCCTAAGGCATTTTTGATCTAAGACAAGGGTATTTTTGAAATTTTGATAATCTCATGTTTCGGTGGCTTAGGCGAACATATCGATTGTTCATTAGCCACTGAAATAAGAGCTTTCGATAGCTAATTGGTTCAAATTCTATCTACTCTAGCTACCGAAAGCATTGATAAGGAAGAAAGTTAATGTTTTTGCACAAGTCCAAGTTTTCCTTGTCCAAAATCCTTAGAAATGGTTCCAATCGATGGAAGATAATTAATGACATCATTATCAAGAGTCTGTTTTGGTTTTGGAGGTGCTCTACAAGACAGAAAGGTAAAAACGGTTAGCTATTTTCAAGGATATAAGGTTGTTTGACTCTCAACAGGTGTCATGTTCGACTCCTCCCATATCACATGAGATCCAGCAGCCTCGGAAAGCTCACTACACCTGCCAAAGAATATGAAGAACACAAAGATCGTTTGATAATTTGAATTTGACTTAGTTTATGGGATCTTTACCTACTTTCTTGGGCCAGCTTTTGATTTTCTATTTTTGGCAAAATTCGATCCAGTAATCTAGGATCTTGAAACTGTTTGTAAAGGACTATAAATCCCAAAACATTTGATGAACAATAGGTTCGATTTTGAGTTCTATAATCCACTATTATTATTTAAAGACACTTTCTTTAATATATTAAGCCTGCAAGCTTCTATCATTGTTATTGTCAGACTCTCTTTTATCTTTGTCTATGCCTATGAGTTGAAATCATTCTTTTGTCTATGTTTAATGGTCCCATGGTAACTGTCATCTTACTTTTGGCTATTAAGCAAGAATCATAAGCATCCTTTGCTAGTTTGTTGACCCATCATATATATTGCGTATGTATGTTCTGGTTAATTGATTGGTTTTCTTATCCATTTGATTTACAAACCTATCTGATAATAGCTCTTGAAGGCCTTGTATTGCATGAATATAGCTAGATTGTCTTGAAGATACAATCCAGTGATTTAAGATATTCATGTTGATCCAAACCCACACCCATTATTGAGAAAATAGTTACAAAAAGGTTAAGTTACTAGGCATCTCTGAGATACATCCTAGGAGAGTTTCATGGAGAAATAACAGAACCTATAATCCATGAGGTCAACATTTATAAAGGAGTTCATAAATGATGTGAGAACACCAAGCAAATGAAAATACACTGGCTCCTCATTATATCATTTCATAAGTACTTTTAGATAAGTACATTTATACTCTATCTAAACTTTGAAGATAAAGGTTCAAAAAGTTGCCAAATTTCTAGTACGATTATCCCAGCAATTGTAACTTATTAGTGAAATTGTTTTGGCACTATTTGATATAATAGCCAATATCATATAACTCAGATCCAAGAATTGTATATTAGAACATAGATTGGTTGTTGAGAACCCATTTGAATATGGTCTCATGCCGCAGTTTATATGGATTATCTTTGAATGTTTGTCGGTATACATCAAAGGTTGCAATTCTACATTCTCAGATTTTTTAGAAAATGCTAGGAAGAAGTCCTAGCAGATCCCACACAAAACCGATTTCAAGTAAACCTCATCCTCATTGTTGAGGTCATCAAGTTCAAGGGATTTTAGAGCCTTTCATTCTATTATACACAATAGAGCTAACTACATCAATACCAAATCCAAGAAACAAATATTCTGAATATTTATATACTTCTTATGATTGCAATAAGAGCAACATCATTTCATGGAGAACGAAAATTATAATACATAAAACAAATTGTGTTCTTCTTTGAAGCAACAATGTTTGCTATGGGATATTCATGTCATATTTCCTCGTATCTATACACAATGAAATTAGAATTGATAACCTCGTTAAACCAAAATATCAGTCAGTTCCCATAAAATTAAGACTCAAGTATTTGTGATCCGAAGAAACTAAATAGGGAAAAATAAGGACTTACATTCATTGTGATTGGAGTGAAAATCAATAAATTGGACAACATAAAAAATATACTATGGAAAATCAAGAAATAAACATGTTTCCTATAGATTTCCAAACTGGTGCCTGGGTAGTTTTTTTCATTTAGGGGGGAAAAACACTTACGAAAACCCATTTGATTGATATATTAATGCACATATTTGAAAACTACAACAATATATTTTAACAAAAAATAATAATTTGGAACTTGTTTGAACATAATAATATCACCAACGAAGGTGAACCACATCGCTAATCCAAAATTCATGGCAAAGCTCAGTCACTGAGTCAACCTCAAAATTAAAGTTGGAGATCCTCCAAGTATAGACGACCCTTTTGTTGTTTTCCTTGAAATTTTGATCCAAACACCTTTGGAGATACCAATATTGCAATATATAGAAATGATAACATCACCATAAAATAGGTAATCAAAGCCATTTTGTGAGATGAATTTTCCCAAAATCAAATATCCATTGAGATGAAATTTAGCCAAAATCCAATACCCACTTCAACTGTGCAAGCACAACAAGGAAGGGAACAAGGGGAAAGTACGGTGTTGAAGCTCGATAGAATTTCAATGAAAATTGTTGTATATGTAGGAAGTGAGTAGCTAGTGACTCGAGGGTTGAGTTAATGTCAACGGGATCATCAATATCCATGCAGACATAATAAGTGTTAGACAATTCTCACCTATCTTTGACAACCCAAATGGACTAAATTGGAAAACACCCTTCAAGCTAAATTATTGGATATTCTTAACAATATTTTGGGGATTATAGGGCACCAATACACAAATTCTTGTGATTCTCATAAACCCTAGGCATGTCACCAATTCTAGAATCCATCAAAATTGGTATTGAAGACAAGGCGACCTATTCAGTCAGAGTGCAATTTTTCACAAACCCCACAAATCTTAACTTCGAAATGTATTTGTGGGGTTCCTATTGGAAACAAAAATTCTTGCTACGAAGTGTTCATATCATATTGGTCCTGTTGTGTGAGGGTAACAAGTGAATCCCCTTGAGCCAAGGTAGCCTGAAGACCATTAAGGAGAAATAGGTCATGAAAATCCCCTCATTATAGAAGGTGCCTCCCATAGGATATAATAGGTCAAAGAGCACAAAAGGCCCGTAGTTTTCGGTACATTATTCTGAAGGAAAAGTGAATCCCCAAATCTATCATGAAGGAGAACTTGTAAGGACCTAGTATGGATGTTGAAGTTCACTAAAAGAATATATTTTTGGAAAATGAATCTTATCTGATTTTCCTTTTCCGGACCTTATATTATTTACTTTGAGATATAGAAATGTGCCTTTCTTGGGAGAGAGTTGAGTTAGTCTTATCCATGCATCATTCAATTTATTCTTGGAGAGCTAGGGAATAACACTTGAGTATATTGTTCACAATCTTGCAGTTCACTAATTCATGCAAAGAAAAATGGTATTTTTGAAATTCAATTCAATTCTATCCTATCTCATCCAATTCAATTATATTTAAGGAGAAAGAGGATGCTCCATTTGGGGGCTATTTCGAGCTATCTTATCCACCTCTTTTGCAGTTCTTCTAGAGGTATATATGGAAAACTTCTTTAACTTATTTCAAGCAATCTTGACAATTCTTCTTGTCAAATCTAGTGCACCCTATACCGTGTTGACATTAAAAATTTCATGACCTCTCGATCTATTAATTTTTCCATTGGGATTCGGTCCCTTTAACATTCACATGATCCCTTTTTCACCTTTGTCTTACTATTCCTTCAAATAAGATGTAGGCACATGGAATTGGTATTAAATCGCACACCAGTGAACAAAAATGCTCGCCCAAAGTATTTTGCGACATTTTTTTTTCAAAAGATGCAGTTTCCAGATGATAATTAAGCCAAAAGTTGTTCAATCTTGCACAAATTTAATCTTTTGATAAGTTTCTCCAAGGCACATTGCAATGCCCAAGATGAACTTTGATAGTTCCACAAAAACTTACTCAACGCGCGATCATTACACTCTCCATCGTACACTGATGAAGAAGAAAGACAAAGGAAACAAATGAAAATCATATAGCATGCAACAACAATGCATTTATTTGTATTAGGTAGTTGAACTTAGTCTTGGTCAGGCTTTCCGGTACATAGAAACCTATTTGGAAACAACTCATTTTCAGGCCAGATTTTTTCTTTCATGCTCGTGGATCTTCCACGGTTCTCCAGTGACTAGCCCTCTGTTCTACGATGGATAGTTCTCTCTCATCATATGGATTTGTATATAATCGTTGGTCATATACTCATGCGGGGGAACATGTTGCAACCATCCTCATCATCATTTGCAGTGGCAGTAGAGTTATATCTATATAGGATTAAGCCAACTCTTCTACAAAATGTAGCCCAATCAGACGTCTCCGGCATCAGGCTCCCATCCCATAGAACGTCGGTTGGAATCATCCAATGCCCTCCGTTCTTCCATCCTCCTTGGGCCCTTCCCATTCCCGTTGTTCCAGTTTGCTGTAGGTGGATGTCCCCTTGGGAATTCAATGCAGGTTGGCATCCCCTGCAAGACAATCACCTTCTCCTACCATGCCCCTTCGCCTCCTCCCCAGTTTTTGGTTGGCTTGATCACCATTGCCTGTGCCAGCTCCAACTCTTGTTTCCATGCTCACCGTTGCCTGTGCCTGCTCCTCCTCCATTGCCTTCTCCTCCTCCTACTCCTTCTCCCATTTCATTCTCACCACCCTGATCCTTCTCCCGCTTCTCAGTAGTTTGAGGTAAGAACTGTAAGACCAAATGTATAAGAGATAGATGAATGCATAGCAAGGTTTTCCAACGAGGAATTGTGAAATGATTTTTAGTAAAAGATATTCTATGAAATGATAAATGCACTGCTAGCAATTACATGACACACGTCTTAAAAACTGGAAGGCTGCAAAAACCCAACATTTACTCTTAACAATTTAAGTGTATTTTTATATGACAAAAATATGGTGGTATGCTACCAATACCTAGGAGAAAAACAAAGAAACATGTTCGACAAAGTGTTAGATTGTAGAATACACCTAATGTTTCTCCATATACAAAAATCACATATACAGACCTTGAATTTCCTGCAAATATTTTCATCACTCCAATGCCTCTCATCAATGGCATTAACCTTGGATTCTCCATCTTCTCTCCAAATAGTTGCATCCACGGAATAAGTGAACACAACTTTCTCAGTGGTTTCAGTGTGAGTGCATGCTTCAAAGGAATTGTGGGCTTCTTGTACTTCAATTTCTGCCATCACTTCCTATATTACACAAGTTCACATGTATCAAATATTCAACCCTCTAATAAGTAGACCAAAAGGCCCACATCTTTAACTCAAAGGATCACTAACTTACATCATAGCCTACAACACTTTGAGGGTGTTCAAAGATACAGAACATAGTAGAACAACCCTTGAGCGCATCAGTAATGTTGTGGTAATATAATATGTTTTCATAGAAGATCTACAATCGATCCCCATGCAATTTTCTGAGAGACTAAACTTTGTCTTCCACAATACAAATCATCAGTGAAGAATGCTAGCATCCTATAAGTTCAATCATAGAAACAACATCTAAAATACTTCAGCTTAATTTCAAACTAACATAGCTCAAAGTGCGGATGGAATTGGTCAACTTCACCTTCATTCCCACTCACCTCACCAAGATAAGGGTGGAAGTTAAGTTGTTCAATTTCCCTCTAACCCCCACCCTGAACAAGATGAAGATGGGGTGAAGTGGTATCAAATCCTGGAAAGTCCAGATATTGTGTCATGTCTGCTAGATCCATGCATGATGCAAATCGGCATAAATCAAGGACAATTAGGTGGCATGTTGATGTATAAATGCAAGAATTTAATGAAAATTTTGAGGTCTCAATATAGAAAAGCCTTTATCTGTACACTATTTAGGTAATCACTTGATATTGACTTCCATGGGTGCAACATAAGCTAGATATTGATTAACCCCAAGAATAGTTATGCAAAGGTTTGAAAAAGGTTTTCTGGATCTCATCTACTCTGGCCTATGCCTAAGAAAGATTTCGGTAATGATACTAGATCCCAACTTTTGTCAAACTCTTTTATTTCAAACATTTGGGAATGCTTATGAGACATCTATTACTATGCTGTCAGATATTTTTTACATAGGAAATTCATTGGTTCATATGCACATCATTTACTATTACTTACATGGGATGCATATAGCACTAAACCAATACATCTAGTAATATCACAGAGCAATAATTCAACTATAATACCCCTTGCACCCTTGTATCCACTAAAATAAGATAATAAAGTACAACACTTCTTGGTATTTTGAGGAGTTGGTTCAGGAGATTTCATGATGAAATTGCTTAGTTAAACATGCACAGTTCAGAGTCTCACTTGAATACTTAGGGAAACGGTTCTGATCAGTGGAACATGGAAAGAATTAACATTCATTTCCATTTGGAAATTTCCTAGTGTTTCTAGAAACTAACATGTTTTGTATAGCAACACTTTGGTAAAATCATTACTTCTAGAAACTAGCATGTCTGTATAGCAACACTTTGGTAAAAGCATTACTCGCTGAATTTAGATTTGTATAACCCTTATAGGCATAGATTTCTTAAGATCCTCATAAAATTTCAGACTATTACCTACTGAATTTAGGTGTACAACCATTATATGCATACTTCTATGAAGATCCTTGGAAAATTCAAGTGATTTTATTAAACCAAAAGTGCATAAAGAGTGTAAGCGTGAGACATGAAAATTGGAACAACAGATGTTGGTACCCCCTGCCATCCAACTATGATGGGAATTGTAGTGATCGATGCACTATTAGTATTGATTTATTGGTAATTAGTTGTAATTAGGGTTTGATAAGGGGCGACGACCCTATTATTTTGTGGAAATTTTAATCAAAATGGAATCAGAAAAATTATTAATTTTAGTGTTTTGATGCAAATAAATATTCATTGATTGAGTGTGCAGGTTTTAACTATCCTCTCAGAACATGTTGTGGATATGTAGGTTTGTACAATTACAACAGGATTGTGGGCTATGGATCCAAGGGTACATTGAATGGAACCCAAGTGGAAGGAAGATCCTACGAGGACCCATCTGTTTATGTGAATTGGGATGGAGTCCATTTGGCTTCCAGACACCACTTCCAAACAATATTACATCTCAAACAATTATGTGAATTGAACAACTTCAATTCCACCAATATCTTGGTGAGGTGAGTGGGAATGAAGGTGAAGTTTCCCAATTCAATTCGCACTTTGGATTCTGTCAGTTTGAAATTAAGCTGAGGTTTTTTAGATTAATTTCTATGATTGAACTTATAGCATGCTAGCATTCTTCATTGATGATTTGTATTGTGGCAGGCGAAGTTGAGTTTCTTAGAAAATTTCATGGGGATCGATTGCAGATCTTCTATGCAGATGTATTATATTACCACATCATTACTGATGCGCTCAAGGGTTGTTCTGCTCTGTTCTATACCTTTGAACACCCATAGAGGTTTGTAGGCTACAATGTAAGTTAGTGCTCCTTTGAATTAAAGATGTGGGCCTTTTGGTCTACTTATTGGACGGTTGAATATTTGATACATGTGAACTTGTGTAATATAGGAAGTGATGGTAGAAATTGAAGGACAAGCAACCCACAATCCCTTGGAAGCATGCACTCAAAATGAAACCACCGAGAAAGTTGTGTTCACTTCTTCCGTGGCTGCAACTATTTGGAGAGAAGATGGAGAATACAAGGTTAATTCCATTGATGAGAGGCATTAGAGTGATGCAAATATTTGTAGGAAATTGAAGGTTTGTATATGTGATTTTTGTATATGGAGAAACGTTAGGTGTATTCTACAATCTAACACTTTGTCAAAAATATTTCATTGTTTTTATTCCAGGTATTGGCAGCATACCACCATATTTTTGTCATCTAAAATTACGGTTAAATTGTTAACAGTAAATGTTGGGTTTTTGCAGCCTTTCAGTTGTTAAGACGCGTTTCATGTAATTTCTAGCAGTGCATTTCTCATTTCATAGCATATCTTTTACTAAAAATCATTTCACAATTCCCTAATGGAAAACCTTGCTCTACATTAATAGATATCTTATACATTTGGTCTTACAGTTCTTACCTCGAACCAGTGAGAAGCGGGAGTAGGAATAGGGTGGTGAGAATGAAACATGAGAAGGAGAAAGAAATGGAGCAAAAGCAGGTGCAAACAATGGTGAGCATGAAAATGGGAGCTGGAACAGGCCCAGGCAATGGTGAGCAAGCCAACCAGAAATCAGGGAGGAGGTGGAGGGGCGCAGGAGGAGAAGGTGGTTGGCTTACAGGGGATGCCACCCTGCATTGAATGCCCGAGGGGATGTCCACTTGCAGCCAGTTGGAGCAACGAGAACCGGAAGGGACTGAGGCGGAAGGGAGAACGGAGGGCGTTGGAAGCTGTTGGCCGACGTTCTACGGTATGGGAGCCCGATGCCAGAGATGTCCCATCGATATCCATTTCGTAGAAGAGTTATCTTACTCCTATCTATCTATCTATCTATCTATCTATCTATCTATCTATATATNTGCATTATTATTACATGCATAGGAAAGATATCGGAAGGTAGGGCGACGAATTCACTTTGACCACATGGCTCTATCTTCCACGGAAAAAAAAATACTACAACAATATAGCAACAATTCACACATTATTCTAGTCTCCTACATTAAGTGCCTCTAGGTATTCATTTCTCTTCCATTTACCTGGGCCTCCTATTCCTATTACTGAGTCAAGCCCAGTCCGACTCTAATACCATGATGAAAAATGGTAGGGACAGTAGACAAATATTATTACACATTCAAAATTGCTCAACAATACATAAAAAATGTTTTAGGAATACATCAACAATGTTTCAAGATCGAAAACTACCTTGATTTACTAGTTGACCAAATCTCTCAACCACACACATGGATATAGGAGGCATATAAGGATACATGATGCATCTAATTGGAGAAAATATCTCAAACCAATTAGTTCCAACAACCTCCTACAACCTAGGAAGAGATTCCTCATAGAGACTAGAAACTCTATTAATTCATGATCAATAACTCAATAATTAAACATGAACACACACAAGAAAAATAGGGAGTTACATTTCCCTACAATGAATGTTACCATTCTCGATGTTATTGTAATCACAAGCTTGTTTTTCTCTTCTTCCCTGAGAGAGAAAGGCTGAAACAAGAAGAGTAGGGAGTTACATTTCCCAACAATGAATGTAACCATTCTCAATGTATGCCATGCCTCACATATGGTAATCACAAGCTTGTTTTCCTCCTCTTCCCTGACAGAGAGAAAGACTGAAATAATACTTTTAAGCACTAAACTTTGTTGGAAGCATTAATTTATCTACCTACCACCAACGCTTCAACTGTTTTCTAGAGAATTCCATCACCACCATATCCCACCGACACTCCATCCTTCGTGAATGCTCCAGAACTTCCAGATCCTTCCATAGTCTCTATAAAAACAAAGGCGATGTAACCATTTCATCCAGTGTGCAATAAAATTTGATTCAATGTGTATTTTATGGTGTTCCTTTGATTCTGCCCACACATCGTGCCATCAGAGTGAGGTGAACGAGATGTTGTGCATTGTGTTGAGGAATCCATAACTTCCAGAAGAGCAGTAAGAGTTCAGGAGAGTCGTCAAGTGTTAACGAGTTGTTGTGAAAGTTGAAGACGAAGCCACAAATTACTACAAGAGTCATCCACTGAAGAAATAGTTGTTGTGCTCTGAAGGGAGAGACGCCAGACTGCAGAACTACTACCAATCTTCTTCCAATATAAGGTGGTGTCCAAGGGCATCAGGGAAATATACCTAAGCTCATCCACTTCTTTTTCTATTGAGATATTTCTGTGTAGAAGGCGCAGATAGGAGTCAAAGGAGGTTGTGGATCGGAATGTCTTTTTAAAAACTATCGTAGCAGATTTAGTCCGTTGAAGGATCCCATCGAGGGATTACTCCAGTTTTGATTGGGACGAGGTCAGGCGTTCGAACCCTATGCCCCGGTGTTTCCAACTGAAGTCTTACTCTACCAAAGAATAGAATGCTAGAGAGACTCACTCTCGTTGTCTAACAGTAAGGAAATTTGTTGCTCAAGTGAATTGGTTCAAATCCATTTTTTTGGTCTCTTTTATCTCTAGATGGGGTTATTTTTTACTTAAATCTTCTACTATTATAGAGAAGAGAAGTTCACAAGAGTTGTAGCTCTTCTTTTGTATTTCGTTTTGTGTTCCTACAATTGTAGTTGTAATACACTCTGCCCCTTATTTCACAAACTGGCATTTAATCTATTTGAGTATTGAGTGTGTTGAAGGTTTTTTGTTTGGAAGCACTCCAAGACATTTACGGGAGCAGGAGCTGGAAAGGAAGAATATTTGTGCACAAGTGATCTAATCCATGTCTATTTTTTTGCTGAAAGTTTATATTTGGAGGCTTGATTTTTTAAGAAATGGCATCAGGAATGTATTAGCAACTAATGGTTCCAACATTTTCTGGGAAAAATTATGATAATTGGGCATTTAGAATGAAATTATCATTTGAATCATATGAGCTATCAGTTATAGTAATAAATGGTTATGCTAAACCAAAAGATGAGTCTATTTTGAATGTTGATGAAAAGAAAAAGCTTGATGAAAACATGCAAAATAATAAAAGGGATTTGTAGATAATTCGACAAGTGTTGGATGATTTGGTTGTTGGAAGGATTAAACCAACCACTATAGCCAAGAAAACATGGGACATTCTAGAGACAACATATCAAGGCACGAGAAAGGTAAAAATTTCCAAACTCTAAGCACTTAGAAGGGAATTTGAAAACTTGCAAATGAAATATTTTGATTCAATAGACCAGTTTACATATCGTGTTATGGATTTGGTTTATAAAATAAAGAAAAATGGTGATGAGATAGCAGATCAGAAGGTTGTAGAAAAGGTTTTAAGAAGTTTTCCTAGAAAATTTGATGTAATTGTTTTGGTAATTGAAGAATATAAAGATTTGACTACATATTCTAGGGATGAGTTCGTTGGCTCCTTAAAAAATTATGAAGACAGGTTGAACGGGAATGACAATACCTCATTGGTGAATGCATTCAAAACACAAATGACATTTGGCAGAGGCAGAGGAAGAGGAAATCTAGGATTAAGAGGAAGAGGAAGAGGAAGACATAATTTTCAAAGAGAAGAAAGAAAGAATCAAGACCCAGGAGGAAGGAGAAATCAAAATTTCATCCCAAGGGAAAGAAATCACAATCAGGAATCACAAAGGTATGAAAAATCAAAGATTCAATGTTATTACTACAAGAAGTATGGTCACTTTACAAATGAATGTCAAAAGAAAAAAGAAGACATTAGAAAGAAGAATGCACATTTCTCTGAGAGTAGTTTTGAGACATTGTTTATTACATGTGATGTAGCTCAAGAAAATTCAAGTAAAATTTGGTTTCTTGATAGTGGTTGTAGTAACCATATGGCTGGAAATAAAGGGTTGTTTGAGGATTTGAATACATCAATTAAATCACAAATTAAATTGGGCAATGATAATATTGTAGAAATCATGGGAAAAGGTGCAATAAATGTAATAACAAATAATGGAAAGAAAACTATTCCTGATGTTTATTTTGTGCCTGGTTTGAAGCATAATCTCATAAGTGTGGGACAACTTACTCAAAAGGGTTATAGAGTTTCTTTTCAGATTAATGTATGCACTATATTTGATAGTCCTCCTAGTAAAATGGTGATTGCAAAGATTAAAATGACAGACAATACAACGTTCCCACTTCACATGAAAAGTGAAATGATGGAGAAGATTGGAGAAAGTTTCAAGGCATCAAGTCAAGATCAGGCATTGATATGGAACTCGAGGTATGGCCATCTAAACTTTAAAGGATTGTGTTTGTTGCAAGGAAATGAAATGGTAAGAGGTTTACGACCTATTCAAGCACCAATAAGTTCATGTGAAAGTTGTATTTTGGGCAAGCAACATAGGAAAATCTTTCCAAAAGATAAGTCATATAGAGCTTGGGAACCTTTAGAAATTGTGCATACATATTTAAGTGGTACAATGAAAACACCATCATTAGGGGGGAGCATATATATTCTAACATTCATTAATGATTATAGTAGAAAAACATGGGTTTATTTCCTTAAACAAAAATCTGAAACATTTAACAAGTTTAAGGAATTCAAGGCATTGGTTGAGAAACAGAGTTGCCTATCTATTAAGATATTAAGACCAGATAGAGGAGGAGAATACAATTCAAATGAGTTTTTGGAGTATGCCAGGTATCATGGAATAAAGAAGAAGTTCACTACAAGCTATACACCTAAAAAAAATGGTGTTGTAGAATGGAAGAATCATAGAATAATGGAGATGGCAAGAAGCATGTTGAAAGGCAAGAATCTTTCTAATGAAGCAGTATCTTGTGCAGTCTATATATTGAACAGGAGTTTGACGAAGATTGTGAGGTACATGGTTCCTCAACAAGCATGGAGTGGTAAGCATCACAGTGTTTCTCATTTTAAAGAATTTGGTTGCATTGCATATGCATATGTGCCTAAACAAACAAGGAGTAAATTGGATGATAAAAGTGAAAAATGCATTTGCATTGGTTATGATGAACAATCTAAGGCATATAAGTTGTTTAACACTATAACCAAGAAATTCATTGTAAGTAGAGATGTTGTATTCAAAGAGGAAGAATCATGAGATGGAAATATAAACAAGACAATTACAGGTACAAGAATACTATATGAAGAAAAAGGAGAAAAAGGTTAAGAAGAATAATCAAATGAGCAAGGATGAATACCATCAAGCATTCCACAAGAAGAAAATTCACAAAGGAAAGTTGAGAAAGGAGAAACATCAAGTGCACAAGTAAGTTATGACTCAAATCCTACACTTGAATCATTAAGATCAAGATTAAGAGGAAAAAAGACAAGAAGCTTGCGAGAAATATATGATCAAGGGGATAGGATAGATTTGCCATCCAATTTTTCTCTGTTTACTCAAAATCCTATATATTTTAAGGATGCAATTAAGGAAGAACATTGTATTAATGCAATGGATGAAGAAATTGAATCTATAAAGAAAAATGATACTTGGGATCTAGTTGATTTACCTAAGGATAAAGAATGCATAGGTGTGAAATGGGTGTATAAAACTAAATATAAGGAAAATGGAGAAGTTGAAAAATATAAGACAATATTAGTAGCTAAATGATTTGCAAAAGAATATGGAGTTGACTACAATGAAAAATTTGCACCCATAGCAAGACTTGATACAATTAGGATGGTACTAGCTATTGCAGCTCAACATAATTGGAAAGTTTATCAAATGGATGTCAAATCAACGGTCTTGAATGGATATTTAGAAGAAGAAGTCCATGTGCAACAACAACCCGGATATGAAGTAAAAGGTCAAGAATACAAGGTTTACAGGTTGAAGAAGGCACTTTATGGATTGAAGAAAGCACGAAGGGATTGGTATAGCAGGATAGATTCATACATGATAAAAAATGAATTCATAAGAAGCACTAGTGAGCCTACACTATACACCAAAGTCAATGAACAAGGTCAAATCTTGATTGTTTGCCTATATGTTGATGATTTGATCTATACAGGTAATATCTCTATTGATATGTTTAAATCAACAATGAAGAAGGAATTTGAGATGACAGGATTGGGGTTAATGAACTATTTCCTTGGCATTGAAGTCACACAAAATGATAAAGGCATTTTCATCTATCAAAGTAAATATGAAAAAGATGTTTTTAAAATGTTTAGAATGATAATCTGCAGTCCAGTTTCTACACCTGTGGAAGTTGGCACCAAACTAAGTAGATAACAAAATGAGATGGATTTTTATTCAACCATATTCAAAAAATTGGTTGGGAGTTTGATGTATCTGACAACAACTAGGCCAGATATAATGTATGGAGTTAGTTTGATTTCTAGATTCATGGACACACCAAAGAACTCACATTGGCAAGAAGGAAAAAGGTTATTGAGATACATTGCAGGGACTATCAATCATGTCATACTATATTCCACTTCAAATAATCTGCAGTTGGTTGGATACACAGATAGTTATTTTGCATGAACCATTGATGACAAAAAGAGCACATCTGGATATGCATTTGATCTTGGAATAGGTTTTATGGCATGGGCATCAAAGAAGAAACCAATAGTGACAATCTCATCAGCAGAAGCAGAGTATGTAGTAGGTACATCAACAACATGTCAAGAAGTTTGGATGCAAAGAATATTGAAGGATCTAATGCATAATCAAGAGGAGCCTACTACAATCTATTGTGACAACAAGTCCAACATTGCACTATCAAAGAATCATGTTTTTCACAATAGGACGAAGCATATTGACACTAGATATCACTTCATTCGAGAACTTGTCAACAATGGAGAACTCATCCTGCAACATTGCAGATCAAAGGAGCAACTTGCAGACACATTTACAAAGGCTTTAGCACAAGACCAATTTGAGTATTTAAGAGAAGAATTGGCCATTGTAAATATTGATGTAATTAGTAGTAGAAATTAGGGGGGAGTGTTGGAAGCATTAATTTCTCTACTTACCTACCTACCACCGAAGCTTCAATAGTTTTCGAGAGAATTCCATCATTGCCATATCCCATTGACACTCCATCCTTCATGAATGCTCTAGAGCTTCCAGATCCTTCCATACTCTCTATAAAAACAAAGGCGATGTAACCATTTCATCTAGTGTGCAATAAAATTTGTTTCAGTGTGTATTTTATGGTGTTCCTTTGCTTCTTCCCACACAAAATTTCCACAATAGTTAAACGTATTCGGGATTGGATGATGACTTGCAAACAATTTTCCCTTCCCTTAAACAACAAAATTTTCCCTTCCCTTAATAAACAAGATTGTATTTGCTTTACATGTAAACAATGAAAACTGTATTGAACCCATAAAAACATGAATCCATTGTAGGAGTACCATTCTCACAATTACTGTTCAATATGTTTTACATTTGTCCAAAACTGGGCACTCACGTTGCATAGTTTATTAATGGGCACTTACACTGCATACTCTATTTGTTTACTAGATCTTCCATCAGAGAAGAGGTAAGTCCAAGCAGGGGTCAACCAATCAGTTACAATCAGAGTGACATTTATTTTCGGATGCCTCAAAAACATTTTAAGAATCTTATGAGTTGGTGGCATGTCCATGAATATATAATTTTCCTCTAACAAGTGCCCAGTTGGACTACTTTTATACATCCCATTGGCATGTTATTCATGATGTGTATTGGGACTAATATGATAGAAGAAAGTGATAGATGTTTGTGTGTTTCTTGATACACCCGAGCATGAGGTGCATCGTGAGTGTAATACGGTGAAATTCAACCAATATAATGCATAAGTGAGTTTCTCCTTGTTGCTATTTTTATTATTTTTGCATGCCCAATGTTGATCCCATGTAATTGGGTTACATAGTATCTAGTTGGATGGATTTACGATTATACATCTACATTAATTATGAGGCAACCTTTTCATCTAAACGTAGATACGAATAGGCATTTTTTTCTGCTACATATAGATAAATAGAACTCATAATCAAAATCAAGATCCAAATCTTGTACTATAATGATTGTAAACGAAGAGGCATTTTGTTGTGCTACATGCCAGTAGATAGAACTCGTAATCAAAATCAAGAAACAAATCTTGCACTACAACGATTGTAAACAAAGTCAAGAATCAATATTCATTAAAAAACTTCTAGTTTCATTGACAACCTCTGGCCACCGATGCACAATAGATAATTAAAATTAAAAATCAATCTAATTTCATTATAGTGTAAAATTATCATATATCTAAACCCATTTACAATTTTTAGACTATTTTGAAATTAGAGTTTTCCACCTATTGCAAAAGCCATCCATAATTTTTTTGAAATACTAAATTTAACAAAGAGGGAAAAATTGCGAGCATAGTACCTTGCAAATTCCCTCAAAAACATTCGCCAATGGCCGTCAATTGATGCAAAGACATTGGAATTACTTCTTCTAATGTCAATTGATGTAAAGACTTTGGAATTATTTCTTCTCTTTCTCTTCTTTCTTGAACATTCTCTATAATAGAAATCTGATTACTCAACATAGTTCTGAAGGTTTTCCACCATCTCCAGCCATGACCTCCATTGCAGTAGGGCACTGCAGAAACCTTCTGAGATCCGAGTGAACAAGGATGGGGCCGTGGGTGTTCTTTTACGGGAGAGGTTATCTCAGATCTCGCATGTTATTGAGACTTTCAACCTTATGTATTAAAATACTTTGGAATTATTTCTTCTGTTTCGCTTATTTTTTGATAATTCTCTATTATAGTCTATAGAAACTCTATTACTCAAGATAGTTTTGCAGGTTTTCCACCATCTCCATCCAAAACCTCCACTATGATAGGGCACTATAGGCACCTTCCGAGATCTGGGAAAACAAGGCTAGGGCCAACCTCACCTGTTATTGAGACTTGCAACCTTATGGATTAAAAGAATTTGGAATTATTTCTTTTGTTTCACTTATTTCTTGATCATTCTCTATAATAGTCTATAGAAACTCTATTACTCAAGATAGTTCTCCAGGTTTTCCACCATCTCCAGCCACGACGTCCACTGGGACAATGCACTATAGGCACCTTCCAAGATCTAGGCGAACAAGACTGGGCCACAAGTGTTCTTTTGAGGGAGAGGTTATCTTCTACCTCACCTATTACTGACACTTGCAGCCTTATGTATTAAAAGACTTTGGAATTATTTCTTTTGTTTCACTTATTTCTTGAACATTCTATGTAATAGAAACCCTATTTCCCAAGATAGTTCTATAGGTTTTCCACCATCTCCATCCATGGCCTCCACTGTGAGAGGGCACTACGGGCACCTTCCAAGATGTGGGCAAACAAGGATGGGGCCACAGATGTTCTTTTAAGGGAGAGGCTATCTTCTACCTCACCCATTACTGAGACTTGCAACCTTATGGATTAGATAAGGAAATTTTCAACCTTATGGATTAGATAAGGAAATAAATGAAAAAAAAAAGTCATGGAGAGTATTAATTCCAAGGTAAGAAGAGTACCTACCTTGACCCATGTAATGGAATAAACTTTGAAGAGGCCAAGCAGTCCCAATTATCATCGACCCTATATAGATTTGGAATCTTAAAATAACTGATCATAGCGAATACCATGGCAAAGTCCTATCACCATACTCGTATTACTGAGCCTCCATAATAGAAAAATCATCCTTTCTAAAAAGAGAAAAATGAAGGCCACTACAAGCCCATCAATTCTTTTGGTTTCCGCACGAATCTACAACTTTTAAAGAATGAAAATGCTACAAATGAATTGGCTTTAGAGGAAACGGGTGCTAGTTACCTTGTTTTATAGGTAATAATTCCATTGAAAATTCTTTGAAACTGCAATGAATCCCACCGATTGAAAGCTCCATTCTCTATTACGCTGGACTTGTGCCAGACAAAAAAGAAACCTTGTCCATTGCTAGGATGAGAAGAAGCCTCAATGGAGAGAACCCCGGAGCTCTTTGGTTCCATTGAGCTGGACAGTCCCCACGCTCAAATCTACCTAGAGGTCGTCGAAGTAAAGTTTTCCTTCTATAAATTTTCCTAGAAACCTCTTCAGGAAGAACTTGCACACATGCTTGGCTGTTTGAAACATGGTTACGCGCCCGGGGATTCGATGATCGATTGCCTGCAAACGTGGTTATGCATCCGAGTGAATCTTGGTAGAGAAAGAGAGTTAGTTGATTTCTTGCAAACGTGGTTGTGCGTCTGAGTGAAGCTTGGTCGAGAGTTAGTCGTTCGAGTGTTATTAGGTGACGATCGATCTCCTGCAATCGTGGTTGTGCGTCTAAGTGAATCTTGATCTAGAATTAGCCGGTGCTTCTTCTTCTGTAATAAATTATTATGTAATCTCCAAAGTTCCCATCGATATCCACCCTACCACATCTTAACTACATTGATATGTGCCTTCTTTCTATTGACCCTTGAGACAAAATTGGGAGAGAGCCTCTTCCTTAAAAGAACACCTTCGTAATAAAGAAAAATGACGTCCACACCTTCGTAATAAAAAAAAATGACGCCCTCATATAAATATAGAGGTCAAATGGATGATTACACAAATAAAAAAGACGTCCTCATTCTTTTTGTTTCAGTTGCCGCAATGTGGTGGTCCGCATAGTGACGATTATAGCTCCACATGAGCATGGAATAGCTTATGAATATCCGATCTCTAACATATATGTCTACATGGTAAGGGACATGCCGGTAGAGAATATCAATATTTACCACTCAGCAGTTGGAATTAGACTCAAGACCAACCAAGACAAAAACAGAATAATTCACACTATCATAATCTCCAGAAATTTATCTGGAAAATATGATTGAAATCAAATTTATCTGGAAAACGTGACTGCAATCAAGTTCATAGGAGATACATGGGATCATCGCTCTCACACCGCTTACAAACAACTCATGAAGTGTAGAAGTCGGCCATTTTGTGATTATTGGGCTTCACACTTTATCAATATTGAGATTCGTTGCCCATTCTTATGGCACTTCTTATGTGGGCAGAAGAAAAGGAACACAATAAAATACACACTGAAACAAATTTTATTGCTTAATGAATGAAATGGTTACATCTCCTTTGTATTTATAGAGAGTATGGAAGGATCTGGAATATGTGGAGCATTCACGAAGGATGGAGTGTCGGTGGGATATGGTGGTGATGGAATTCTTTGGAAAATAGTTGAAGCGTTGGTGATAGGTAGAGAAATTAATTCTTCCAACACTCCCCCTTAATTTCTACTATTAATTACATCAATATTTACAATGTCCAATGCTTTTATTAAATACTCAAATTGGTCTTGTGCTAAAGCCTTTGTAAATATGTCTGCAAGTTGCTCCTTTGATCTGCAATGTTGTGGGATGAGTTCTCCATTGTTGACATGTTCAAATGAAGTGATATCTAATGTCAATATGTTTTTTCCTCTTGTGAAAAACATGATTCTTTGATAGTGCAATGGTGGACTTGTTGTCACAATAGATTGTAGTAGGCTCTTCTTGATTGTGCATTAGATCCTTTAAAATTCTTCGCATCCAAACTACTTGCCATGTTGTTGATGTACCTGCCACATACTCTGCTGATGAGATTATCACTATTGGTTTCTTCTTTGATGCCCATGCCACAACTCCTGTTCCAAGATGAAATGCATATTCATATTCAGATGTTCTCTTTCTATCATCAATGCTTCTTGCAAAATCACTATCTGTGTATCCAACCAACTGTAGATTATTTGAAGTGGAATACAATATGCCATGATTCATAGTCCCTGCAATGTATCTTAATAACCTTTTTCATGCTTTCCAATGTGAGTTCTTTGGTGTATCGATGAATCTAGAGATCAAACTGACTCCATATATTATATCTGGCCTAGTCATTGTGGGATACATCAAACTTCCAACCAATTTTCTGAATATAATTGAATCAAAATCCATCTCATTTTGTTCTCTACTTAGTTTTGTGCCAAATGCCACGGGTGTAGAAACTAGATTGCAGTTTAACATTCTAAACCTTTTTGAAACATCTTCTGCATATTTACTTTGGCAAATGAAAATTCCCTTATCATTTTCTGTGACTTCAATGCCAAGAAAATATTTCATTAACCCCAAGTCTGTCATCTCAAATTCCTTCTTCATTGTTGATTTAAACATATCAATAGAGAGATTACATGTATAGATCAAATCATCAACATATCGGAAAACAATCAAGATCTGACCTTGTTCATTGACTTTGGTGCATAGTGTAGGCTCACTAGTTCTTCTTATGAATTCATTTTGTATTATGTATGAATCTATCCCGCTATACCAAGCCCTTGGTGCTTGCTTCAAACCATAAAGTGACTTATTCAACCTGTAAACCTTGTCTTCTTGTCCTTTTACTTCATACCCTGGTGGTTGGTGCACATAGACTTCTTCTTCTAAATATCCATTCAAGAAGGCTGATTTGACATCCATTTGATAAAATTTCCAATTATGTTGAGCTGCAATAGCTAGTACCATCCTAATTGTGTCAAGTCTTGCTACGAGTGGAAATGTTTCATTGTAATCAACTCCATATTCTTGTGAAAATCCTTTAGCTACCCATCTTGCCTTATATTTTTCAACTTCTCCATTTGCCTTATATTTAGTTTTATACACCCATTTCAAACCTATGCATTCTTTCTCCTTAGGTAAATCAACTAGATCCCATATATCATTTTTCTTAATAGATTTCATTTCTTCATTCATTGCATTAATCCAATGTTCTTTCTTAATTGCATCCTCAAAATATATAGGATCTTGAGTAAACAGAGAAAAATTGGATTGCAAATCTATCCTATCTCCTCGATCATATATTTCTTGCAAGCTTCTAGTCTTTTTGCCTCTTAGTCTTGATCTTAGTGATTCAAGTGTAGGATTCGAGTCATAACTTACTTGTGGACTTGATGTTTTTCCTTTCTCAACTTGCCTTTGTGATTTTTCTTCTTCTGGAATTCTTGATGGTATTCCTCCTTTCTCATTTGATTGTTCTCCTAGAACTTTTTCTCCTTTTTCTTCATATAATATTCTTGTACCTGTAATTGTCTTGTCTATATTTCCATCCCATGATTCTTGTTAGTACCATCCTAATTGTGTCAAGTCTTGCTACCGGTGCAAATGTTTCATTGTAATCAAATCCATATTGTTGTGAAAATCCTTTAGCTACTAATCTTGCCCTATATTTGTCCACTTCTCCATTTGCCTTATATTTAGTTTTATACACCCATTTCACACCTGTGCATTCTTTCTCCTTAGGTAAATCAACTACACCCCATGTATCATTTTTCTTAATATATTCCATTTCTTCATTCATTGCATTAATCCAATGTTTTTCCTTAATTGCATCCTCAAAATATATAGGATCTTGAGTAAATAGAGAGAAATTGGATTGCAAATCTATCATATCTCCTTGATCATATATTTCTTGTAAGCTTCTAGTCTTTTTGCCTCTTAATCTTGATCTTAGTGATTCAAGTGTAGGATTTGAGTTATAAATTACGTGTGGAATTGATGTTTCTCCTTGCTCAACTTGCCTTTGTGAGATTTCTTCTTGTGGAATTCTTGATGGTATTCCTCCTTGCTCATTTGATTGTTCTCCTAGAACTTTTTCTCATTTTTCTTCATATAGTATTCTTGTACCTATAATTGTCTTGTCTATATTTCTATCCCATGATTCTTCCTCTTTGAATACAACATCTCTACTTACAATGACTTTCTTGGTTATAGGATTAAATAAATTATATGCCTTAGACTGTTCATCATAACCAATAAAAATGCATTTTTCACTTTTATCATCCAATTTACTCCTTGTTTGTTTAGAAACATGTGCATATGCAATGTAACCAAATACTCTAAAATGAGAAACACTATGATGCTTACCACTCCATGATTGTTGAGGAATCATGTTCCTCACAATCTTTGTTGGACTTCTGTTCAATATATACACTGCACAAGCTATAGCTTCAACCCAATATTCATTAGATAGATTCTTGCCTTTCAACGTGCTTCTTACCATCTCCATTATTGTACGATTCTTCCGTTCTGCAACACCATTCTGTTGAGGTGTATATCTTGTAGTGAACTTCTCCTTTATTCCATGATACCTGCAATACACCAAAAACTCATTTGACTTGTATTCTCCTCCTCTATCTGATCTTAATATCTTAATGGATAGACCACTTTGTTTCTCAATCAATGCCTTGAATTCTTTAAACTTGTCAAATGTTTCAGATTTGTGTTTGAAGAAATAAACCCATGTTTTTTTACTATATTCATAAATGAATGTTAGAAAATATATTCTCACCCCTAATGATGGTGTTTGCATTGGACCACATAAATTTGTATGCACATTTTCTAAAGGTTCCCAAGCTCTATATGACTTCTCTTTTGGAGAGATTATCCTATGTTTCTTTCCCAAAATACAATTTTCACATGAACTATTGGTGCTTGAATAGGTGGTAAAACTTTTACCATTTCATTTATTTGCAATAGACACAATCCTTTGAAGTTTAGATGGCCATACCTCAAGTGTCATATTCATGCTTAATATTGACTTGATGCCTTGAAACTTGCTGCAATCTTCTCCATCATGTCACTTTTCATGTGAAGTGGGAACATTCTGTTGTCTTTCATTTTAATCTTTGCAGTCACCATTTTACTAGGAGGAATATTAAATATAGTGCATACATTATTCTGAAAAGAAACTCTATAACCCTTTTGGGTAAGTTGTCCCACACTTGTGAGATTATGCTTCAAACCAGGCACCAAACAAACATCAGTAATAGTTTTATTTCCATTATTTGTTATTACATTGATTACACCTTTTCCCATGACTACTACAATATTATCATTACCCAATTTAATTTGTTCTTTAACTGATGTATTCAAATCCTCAAACAACCCTTTATTTCCAGTCATATGGTTACTACAACTACTATCAAGAAACCAAATGTTACTTGCATTTTCTTGAGCTACATCACATGTAATAAACAATGTCTCAGAACTACTCTGAGAGAAATGTGCATTCTTCTTTCTCATATATGTTTGTCTCTTTTGGCATATTTGCAAAGTGATCATACTTCTTGCAGTAATAACATTGAATCTTTTATTTTTCATACCTTTGAGATGCCTGGTTGCGATTGCTTTCCCTTGAGTTGAAACTTTGATTTCTCCTTCTTCCAGGGTCTTGATTCTTTCTTTCTTTTCTTTGAAAATTATTTCTTCCTCTGAATCCTAGATTTCCTCTTCCTTTGCCTCTGCCAAATGTCATTTGTGTTTTGAATGCATGCTCCAATGAGGTATTGTCATTCCTGTTCAACCTGTCTTCATAATTTTTCAAACAACCAACCAACTCATCCATAGAATATGTAGTCAAATCTTTAGATTCTTCAATTACCACAACAATTGCATCAAAGTTTCTAGGCAAACTTCTTAAAACCTTTTCTACAACTTTCTATCTACTAGCTCATCACCATTTTGTCTTATTTGATTAACCAACTTTGTAACACGATATGTAAACTGATCTATTGAATCATAATCTTTTATTTGCAAGTTTTCAAATTCTNGGCAAACTTCTTAAAACCTTTTCTACAACTTTCTATCTACTAGCTCATCACCATTTTGTCTTATTTGATTAACCAACTTTGTAACACGATATGTAAACTGATCTATTGAATCATAATCTTTTATTTGCAAGTTTTCAAATTCTATTCTAAGTGCTTGGAGTTTGATAATTTTTACCTTGCTAGTGACTTGATATGCTGTCTCTAGAATGTCCCATGCTTGCTTGGCTGTAGTGGCTGGTTTAATCCTTCCAACAACCGAATCGTACAACGCTTGTCCAATTATCTGCAAAGCCTTTTTATTCTTTTGCTTATTTTCATCAAGCTTTTTCTTTTCAACAACACTCAAAGTAGACTCATCTTGTGGTTCATTACAACCAACCATTACATAGCTCATATGAGTCAAACCCATTACTATATCTGATAGCTCATATGAGTCAAACCCTAATTTCATTCTAAATGCTAAATTATCATAATTTTTCATAGAAAATGTTGGAATCATAAATTGATGAGCCATTTCTTAAATTAAAAAATCAAGCCTCCAAAATTTATTTTTCAGCAAAATAGTCAAGAGATTATAAAGTAAAGGAGGGTGAGTGTTGTTAACAATTCTTTTCGGAATTTATTCCTTCACAGCTCCCGCTCCAGTGAGTGTGCTCTGTTTTCCTTCATTACGGGGGTCCACTATACTCTTGGATGTCTTTACGAGGCACAAGTGTCCACGACTCAATTCCCCTACAGCAAAAATATGAGCAACTCTGGCGTTGATTGGGAGGAACAAACTAAGAGAAACCGCAGGCGAGATGGGCCGCTCTTCTCTGAACTGTGGCAGCGAATACCAAAATGAAAGAAAATAGTATAGCTACTGTAGTACAGAACTCAGAAATACACAAAGTATCTCAGAATACTGAACACAGAAGTACAGCTCGGCAAGAACTCTATGAACTGCTAGCAGATATCTGAAATTACTACTAAATGAGGCTGAAGCAGAGAGAAGATATTTATTTGAAAAAATTCAACTTCAGGAACATTCACGTTTACAGCAGCGCATTGCCGTTGTAAAGTCGGAAAAAGCAGATTAACAGTAGGAATGCACCGCCGGCCTTGCCTTCAAACGAGCCCGAGCAGGAAATAGGGGCAATATCTTCACGACGTCCGCTTACTGCAACCTCTAACGTCGTTGGCCTACCGCTCCTTACTGGTAAGCAATGCCGGGACAAATTGGGTGAGTAATCCTCACAATGCCGGGGAGCTGTCTGTACTCCCAACACCTGACCCACACTGCTCACAAAGCTACTGCTATTCAGCTCTCACGGTTTTACCTGCTCTGATATCACGATGTGTGGGCAAAAGCAAAGGAAAACAATAAAATACACACTAAAACAAATTGTATTGATCAATGAATGAAATGGTTACATCCCTTTTGTATTTATAGAGAGTATGGAAGGATCTGAAAGATCTGGAGCATTCACGAAGGATGGAGTGTGTGTTTATAGAGAATATGGAAGAATCTGAAAAATCTAAAATATTCAAAAAAAATAAAGTATGTGGGATATGACGATGTGAAATTCTCTGGAAAACAGTTGAAGCGCTCACTTGTATCCTTGACAAAAAGTCGATGAAACTATTGTTTGATATTGCATTAAACATCCTAATTCGCCCATAATTTGCCATTAACCAGTCTAAAGATTGGTTAATGCAACCCACAAGCTGCCATTAACCAGCTTAAACATTGGGTAATGCCAACGTGATAGGTTAATGCAACCCACAAGCTGCCATTAACCAGCTTAAACATTGGGTAATGCCAACGTGATAGCATATATTGGACTGTTTAAGTATCTTTAATAATTTCATATTCTGAAATTTATACAATGTATTGTCAAGGCGGACAGGCCTTGGCCGCAGCTACGTCCATTGGCAGAGCTGTAGTGGGATAACAACAAAGAGCATTTTCTGCCTTTCATCTGCGCGATGCCCAGTCCAACTGAGTTGATACTGAGAATTGTACATAAATGTCTTATAACGAAGCAAGGTTTTATCTCCACCCGAGCTTGACTGTTCTCGTTAGTAGGTAATCGATATGGAAATCTTTTTCTAAACTAGTTATATTTCTTTCTGTTATCAACACTGTTGGAACAGTAGGATGTGTTATCAACACTGTTGGAACAGTAGGATGTTTTATTACCCCTTCTCATCCCTATCAGACATTCCCTCTTTTATTACATTTTAACCCGTATCTAAATATTCCCTCCTATATTACATTTTAACCCAGATCTACAAAGCGTCGGAAAGATAAATCGATGCATGATTTTATCTCCTTTATGCTTAATAAATCAAATGTTAACACACATTATGCTTAATAAATCGAACGTTAAGAGGCATAAATCATAGGTCGGCTGTTTAGTTTCTTTTTGGTGCTCTGCCCAAACTCTCCCCTAACTCAGGGGAGAGGGAGGGGGGTTTTGGGAAGAGGGAGTGGCTTTTGGGGTGAGACAAATTGACCCACTTGCCCAAGTAAGTAGTTGGCTAGTTGGCTTTTCAGATGAGACAATCTGAAAGACGTAAGTAAGGGTTGGCTAGTTGGCTCTTCAGATGAGACAAGCTGAAAGACCTAAGTAAGTAGTTGGCTAGTTGGCTTTTCAGATGACATAAGCTGAAAGACCTGCCCAAATAACTAATTGGTTTTTGGGACCCAAACAACTAGTTGGTTTTTGGAAAATAACTGGTTGGTTTTTGGGATGAAACAACTGGATAACTGGGGCAAATAACTAATGTTTTCCTCACCAGCCCAAAGAACTAGTTTAAATGATCCTCACCTGCCCAAATAACTAATTGTTTTTGAGACCCAAATAACTAGTTGGTTTTTGGGATGAAACAAATAACGAATTGCTTTTGGGACCCAAATAACTAGTTGGCTTTTGGGATGAAACAGCCGGATAACTGGGGCAAACAACTAATGTTTCCCTCACCAGCCCAAACAACTAGCTGGTTTTTGCGACCCAAATAACTAGTTGGTTTTTGGGTTGAGACAACCGGACAGACCTGTCTCACCCAGGTTCAGGCAGTTTGAGGAGGGAGGGCTGGACATTCATGATAATCAGCAGGATTGAAACCGGTGACATGTGGAGACTAAACCACCACACTTAGACAATTGACCTGTCTGATGTTCATTCTATGGACATATGAAGAATAGGGAAAATCTAGGTAGATACGTAAGGTCTATTGTCTAATACTCTGGCCGCTGAGGGGGAAGAAGATCAATGGCCTGGAAGTTGAGCTGGGGCGGTAGATCACCTCGCATTCTTTAGGCACAAATATAAAGAACTAATGTTCATCCTATGTTCGTTTCATATGGAGATATGAAGGATACAGAAAATCCAGGTAGATACCTAAGGCCACTATTATCTGGTGGTCAATAATGGTCAGCAGCTGATGGCGAAAAAGAGAGGGAAGAAGATCAGTGGCCTGACAGCTGAGAATTACTATTATCTAGTGGCCTGCAGCTGAGGGCGAAAAACTGGGGGCAGAAGATCAGTCGCTCGGCAGCTGAGAAGAAGAAGGTTATTATCTAGTTGTCTGCAGCTTATGGCGAAAAAGTGGGGGAAGAAGATCAGTGGCCTGCCAGCTGAGGGCGAAAAACTGGGGGAAGAAGATCAGTGGCCTGCCAGCTGAGAAGAAGAAGGTCAATAGCAAATTGTAGCTCGCTTTTATAAACAGAGCTTAGTCTAAAGACGTTCTATAAAACGAGCTTAGTCTAAAGACGTTCTATAAAACGAAACGAGCAAGACGTTCTATAAAACGAGCTTCGAGCTTAGTTTAAAGATGTTCGA
This sequence comes from Picea sitchensis, assembly GCA_010110895.2. Lineage (NCBI taxonomy): Eukaryota > Viridiplantae > Streptophyta > Pinopsida > Pinales > Pinaceae > Picea > Picea sitchensis. The sequence goes on along the minus strand of SNQJ01S0016281.1, from coordinate 40,036 downwards.
TTTTTTGGAGTTTTTTTTTTTATGGGTATACTTCGAGCTTAGTTTAAAGATGTTCGATTTTTTGGAGTTTTTTATTGGTATATTTCGAGCTTAGTTTAAAGATGTTCGATTTTTTGGAGTTTTTTTATGGGTATATTTTTGGACCTTTTGGAGTTTTTTTTTATATTTTTGGACCTTTTGGAGTTTTTTATGGGTATATTTTCGGATCTATTTTTACTGAAATTTTGTCAAAAATGGTTGAAACTCCCACTTTTTGGAGTTTTTTATGCACATATTTTCGGATCTATTTTTACTGAAATTTTATAAAAAATTGTTGAAATCCATATATTATATTTGAGTAATTGAATTTGTATAATTCTAGTACAGGAGAGTTTTTCACAATCTACATATATGCCTTCAAAAATACAATTTAAACAACAAAAAATAGTAATTTTACAAAAAAAAAATTCAAGTTCAAAACAAATATTTACACAAGGCATTTATAAAATTGTGGTTGGCTATATATTATAGCAACTACTACTACTGATTATGATTATAATTATACCTGGCTTCTCATAGCCAGGCACATTGCTGAACATCGAAAATTTCTTTTAACACAACGAATTGTCCAATCCCCTACTGCGGCTGTAAAAGCTTAAAAAATAAATATTATACGGGACTGTAAAACGTGGGCAGTCCATACCTTTCCGTGCGAGATAACGTCTGAAGTAGGGTTTGGCATTTTTCTTTACGAAAGGTAAAGAAACATATCCTCTCCAAATGCTCTGTTGAAGGAAAATATGTATAGTACTGATAGCAATGGCTACTGCATTTCTGATGAAGGAAAATATCCTTTATATACCAGAACTCCCGTCACGCAGTAGGAACTCACCGTCAGTTGAGCAGTGCATGCATGCCATACGCGTCCGTTCATTCTTTTAATTTCATGGTGCTATGCTGTAACTTTTATGACCGGCCATGCGCTTACAAAAAAATGACGAATGGCAAAACANTACAAAGGAATCTTACTTCATTGCCCTTATGAATCAAACGACGTCATCGCCAAGGAAAAGGAAAAAATTAAGTCCCAGCCGATTTTAATATAGGGATCTTGCGTAACAATACAGATCATGTAGATAACCACCAGATGTTACACATGGCTCACCATTAATACCAAAAACCTTTGTTAATCCTCTTAGTCGAACTAAATTTTAATATAGGGATATGCAGTGATACAGAGCATATGCATAACACTTAAGGAAATGAATGAATGTTTGGTACGACACTCGAACTTAACTAACTATTACACATATTTAATTTATAAAATGGTAAATGTCTATATATATTTAATTTATAAAATGGTAATGGTAAATGTTTAAGTTTATGAGTGGTAAGTTATCACTTATTCAATTCTTGTAAATGTATTTTCAACACATTAATCAACATAACTTGTAAATTGTTTTTGTAAGTCACTTATTCCATTCTCGTACATTTCTTTGTAACACATATGAAGAGAGCTTGAATTTAACTATGTCTATGTAACACATTAATCAACATAGCTTGTAAATATGTTGTAACACATTAATCAACATAGTTTGTAAATATGTTGTAAATCTTTTATTCAATTCAATTCTTGTAAATGTTTTTGTAACTCATGTGAACACAGTTTGAATTTAACTAACAAAAGGGATTGTAGTAATTAATTGAAAAGTATGAATTTATTACTATCAAATGACAAGTATCTAACTATTACTACACATATATTCAATTTATAAAGTTTATAAGTGATTAGTGAGTTAATGTTGTGTTTCATGTTCACCAAATTACTTATTTGATGTCTTCTCTCGACTTCCTATAAAGTTGCATGATGTAGTGTAAGGCATTGTTGTCGGCCATTGGTGGGGTTGACCCCTTGAACTCCAATTTTCATATATTTGATTTCGATCAAGCGCAATATAGGCTATCCCACCAAATTTCTTCAAATCAAATTCAAGTAATAGTCTCTGGGAAAAGAATCTTTAGAACGGTTGTTCATGAAGGAGCCTCCACTTGTATCATTCCCATCTCATGTTGAAAGCTATTGGCTCTCCAAATCTCTATCCATATAACCCCATGCTAAAGGCATTTGATGGACACATGTTTTGACCTCATGGAGTCATCTTCACATTTCTCATAGAGTTAGGTTGTAAGAACATTTCAATGGAAATTGATGTGGTTGATGCCCCTTTAGAGAAAAATATTCTACTTGGGCACACTTGTTTTTATGAGATAACGACTATACTCTCATCAGTATTTTAGGTGCTTCTCTTTCCTCATTAAGGGAATATCTTGACCATTGATCAACTTGTATACTACATGCCTGACATTAGGACCAATGAGGGATCCAATGTTCCCTTTGTCAATGATTCCAAGAGTGAATATATGAGCAATAGAATAGGGATGCTCAAATCCTCCTCCTTGATGGGTACATTTACCCTTCCTCCACCACCTCCTTTCACCAGTGTGGCTCCTATTAATATGATCTCTTCTGTTACTAGTAGATTCTTTAGGTCTTTTCATCCTTGGGTGGTACCTCATCCCGAGGAACTAGATTCTTATGGAGCTCACATGCCACTCACAATGGTTTAAATTTCCTCATCAGTGATCCCGTTAGCACCAGTTGACACTGGTTAGAAGATCCATCCTCATACAGAGTATGATCAACCTACTCTATCCACTTGGGATGTTTACTCTCCACACTCACTAACTTTCTCGATATTGACCTTCCTTTAGAAGAGGCCATCTTGGAAGTCATGGATTTTTTATATAAGAGAAAGGAAGATGTGACACACCAATCATCTCTTCTTCCTGATTTGTAACTAATGAGGGTTAACATGATGATTTTCGATCCAAGACTAGGGGCATTTGCCGGGGAATCTAGTGAAATTCCTAGTCTTGAACATTTTCCCCCTTAGACATCTTATTTGAAAATTGTCACTGAATTCTTTTCTCTCAATCATACCGAAGCTGGAAGTTTTTTAAATCATTTTTGTCTTGATGGACATAATCAAGGAGTTGTAATACCTGGCAAGAATACTCACAATGAGTGTCTTAGTATGAAAAAATTTGATTCTATGGGGCATGGCCCTAGAATGGTGTTCCACATGATGTTGACAATGACCCATGAGTTCATCTATGACAAAAATGATCATTGGTCAAAGCCTCACAATGCGCTCTACTTTTCATAAACTATCAAGACAAATAGTTCATTCTACATAGGTGTGTGATGTGAGTGCCTTTTTATTTTTGTGCGTGGGTTGATTTGGTTCGATGATTATCATGTTTGGTGCTTTATTTTCATCTGTAAGAAAAATATCCCTGGCCCTCATCACATGCACACCCATGGTGAGGCTAGGAGCTTAACATGGGATACATCAATTGTTAATTATGTCTATGTTAGACTGACATTTGTCATTAAATTAAGCATGCATATTTGCATGCATGTAGATAACCATGGATTCCAATTACATCATTTGGATTCATAAATAAGAGTTGACCCATATGTACATAAAATAGATAGGCAATATATATCCAAAAAATCCTAAAACATTTGTTTCTTTTTTAGATTTAACTATGCATTTTATTCTCAAGTCTAGTAGTTTTGGATGTGTTTTACAAGACCCGATGACATTTTGTGAAATATTTTTTTATGGCGACATCAACTGAACTTAAGGTATGTGTTTCAAACTGAGAGATATGGATAGATTTTTTTCTACAATACCATCTTGTATTATTAATTGTCCATTTTACTCTCAGAATGCCTTAGGTTCGATCTCGTCAAGTTGCAACATCAAACCTTCCTTCTTTCACATTGTAACTTGCATGGTAGAGCCTACCCTCCATGAGTGCCCTAGTTTTCACCCCCATTTCCCATGCTATGATTTCCTGTAATCCATGGAACCTTCCTTTAGACCTACCATGACTAAAAGTTCAACCTCATTCTTCTCTCTTCATCTATGATTTGGCCATATCTTGAGGGGTTTCTCATCATTTTTAGGATACTTTGTGGTTTCACATGCATATTGATTCTTATGTATTGGTACCTTCTTCTATGTTTCTATTTTCTTTGATCTCCCTTACTTCCATTAAAGTCACGCTTGACCTATTTCCTTTTGCATTAGCTTGCCTCCATTTTTTGAACCTTACCCATGGAGAGAACTGTTGGGGTACATACTAAACTACATACTTAGTGACATACTCATTTTTTCCACTTTTCCTACTATTTAGGAGGACTACTATCTATAGGAGGTCTACTTATAGACGATGGATTCCTATATGTAATACCATGGGAAAATACCATGGGTTTCCAAAACTTTGGGCTCATAAACCACCACTAGGAAAATTCCTCTTTTTTTATCTACCATTAGGCCAATTCCTATTTTTTAGCCACCATTAGGGAAATTCCTATTCTTTAGGAGACAATTCCTATTACCTTAATTTTAGGAGATATTTCTTATTTCATGGCTATAGAGTTCACTTGAGTAGGAATATTATCCTCATAGGTAAGTGCACATTACCCATATAATACTTGGAGTTAACTCACTTCACTTATTTAGTGTCTTTCCATAATTAACAAATTCTCACTCAGTTAGGAGTTTAGTTCCATTCCCGGACTCTAGTCTTATTCTAAGATATTTTTATATTATAGAATGCATGTTGAATTCATGTAGATTTCTCACTAAGTTCACACCTATATTTTTTACCTTTTCTTACTATTAGCAACTTTTGACTTTAGTTAATTGTTGCTATTGGGAGAAGTTACTTTTTTACTTTGAAATGACAACCTAACGCACATTATTGTTCATTTGCAGAGTCCTATATATTGTACTCATTATCAAGGATTAATACATTTTTCTTAGTCTCCTAATTGTGAAGATTGATTCCATTTTTCTCTCTCCTCTCTATCTTTTGTAATTAGCTAGTGTAGTATTTCCTTCTCACAATTAAGTCTTAGATTGTGGTTTAATCCTACATGGTATTAGAGCCATTAATGTGAGGGAATCATCACTTTTACTGCAGGTTTATAGATCATATTGGACAACCCATATAGAACTATGGATCAACAATCTTTTGTAGTGATCTTGACACCTTTCCACTACTTTGAGTGGAATCCAAGGATAGAACTTCTACTTCAAAGAAAGCGTTTGTATAGGATCACCAAGAGGACTGAGGTTGAGACTACTTCATCCATAGAGAAATAAAAATACTTCAAAAAAGTGGATGAATAATATGAGATATTGTTCTTGAGCATCTCTTGAGATCTCTTCTTTCATGTTCATACTTGTAAGACTCCTAACGATGTTTGGAAAAATTTGAAGGATTTTCTAGGAAAGAAAGGAAATCTAAGAGGTCATCAACTGGAGAATGATCTACATGCATTGAATCCAATATAGTTAGAGACCCTACAGGACCACTTTTGTAAGGTTAAAACTTTTCTTTCTCATGTTAAGGCTTTTGGAATTAATAAGAAATATTAACAATCAATCTTTTCAATTCTAACAGAACTAGGACCAGAGTATTATGTCTACACTTCTTCTTTCCATACTACTAGATTGGCTATGGGGTCTACATGGAAGATGCCATCCCCAGATGATTTCATGGAGTCACTTATCCATGAGCAAACAAAGCTCATCCAAATAGGGGCACTTAAGAATTCCAATCCCCATGTGCTTACATTTCAAGGAATTTCAAAGAAGAATAAGCATAATAAGAAGGGTAAGAAGGAACAAGAGAAAAAGAAGGAAGGTAAAAAAAAATCCACAGATGAGAGTTCGAGTTCGAACGCATCAAAAGGAAAGAATGAGAAGACAAAGTGTTCTTGTTGTAATAGGAGGTTACATCCTGATATTTCTTGGATGAAAATTCCATAGATATCATGGCACAAACACTTGAGCAACATCACCTCAAGGATTATATTCCAGATAATGCAAGGAAAAAATCATCATCAAAAAGAGGTAATGGTCATACATTACTTTCTATTTCATCTTCTCCTAACGTTTAAGTGCTTGATTCAAGGGCTACCCATCACTTGGCCTCATCAAATGAATGTTTCTCATAGTTAGAGACTTGTTCGGGACCACCGATATTCATGGGAGATGATTCTATTGTAGAGGTGTGCGGAAGGGGTATAGTTGATCTAGACAATGTATGGTTTCAAGATGAACTTCATGTTCCAAATATTTGAGTGAATGATCTCTCCATCTATAAAATAACTCATTCAGGTTCAAGGAATAAGGTGGAGTTTCATAATTAGGTATAGTGTTGCAATACACAATTCCATATTCTCCACAATAGAATCGGGTAGAGAAGATAAAGAGAAGGACATTCAAGGAGATGGCCAACTGTATGTTGTAGGATAGAGAATTATCTCCAAATTTATGGACTGAAGATATTGACTATGAAACCTACATTCATAATATATTTCCTCATAAATCAGTCAAGGGAGTCACTCCATATGAGGCTTGGAGTAGGAAGAAATCGGAAGTCACTCACTTTAAAATTTTCATTTCCCATGCATGGGATAGGATCCTTTCTGATCGGAGGAAAGATATAGAAGATCAAAGTAAGGAGTGCATTTTTGTTGGATATGTTAGCACATGAAATGTTCAGGAGTGAATTTTTTTTTACCTTAGTCCATGAAAGAGTTTTGGTGTCATGATAATGTTCATAATCATGAAAGAAATAGGGGTCAGCTTTGGTATCCTAAACCTTGTCCATTAAATTCAAGATTGTTATATTATATCAAAAGAAATATTTTTTCCTTTTCCGCTTGCAACAATAACCTTATCCACTATGTTTTTGATGATGTTGCAAACTGTGCGATGCAAACTGGCATTGTAAACTCTCTGTTTTCTGATAGATCAAACACTCCTCAAATCAGATTCATTTAGGTCCGAGGTTTTAACCTTTCAAAATCATTTTTCTCCTCAGACGTGGAAATGCATCCAAGCTTGCCATGAAAATCTAGTCCAATTGGCACTGCAAACTGGCGCTGCGAACTTAACAAGTGAACTACAAATCCTCTGTTTTACACAGAGTTGATTCAATTATGACTGTCTGTAGCCTCATCTAAGTTGGAGTTTTTTTCTTCTTTTCTGACCTCCTACTTGCATCTTGTTCATCCTCCAACTGTTGTTGTGCATGCAATTACAACTTAAGCGATGATTTTGGGTCTTGAGCTAAATTTAACATCTTCATATGATTTCTAAAGATTACTTCATGTTTCAAGAGGCTTGTTGCAGGATCTGGAAGGTTTTTCCCAACTTTTTATGCAAGTTTTAAAGTTTGGAAACATTTTGTACGTAAACATGCACCTATAGGAAGTTTGTAGTGCGTGCTCTCAAAGGCATTGCGAACTGGTATTTTGGGACAATTTGCAGCAAATTAGCACAGAATAGAGTCATTTTGTAACCATAAATTTTAGATTCTGATCTGGGTTCTTCTGAATTTTTTGTGGAGATGAATCATAATACCATGGAATTGCTGACCAAAACTCATCCTGACCCAATTTGTCATTTGGGAGAAAAGTTGAAATCATCACCTATAGGAAAGTTCAGAGTCCATGATGTCAAAGACGTTGCGAACTCTAACAGTTTGATAAATCCGAGCTATAGGAGGAATTCCACCTATATGAGGGGGTTCAAATGGTTTCCTAGGAGGTAGTTGGACATGAGGGACATGTGTTATATCCCTATATCAAGAAACATGACCTGTTTCAAAATAAATTTATCACAATAGATAAGATCCAAAAAATAGGAGCCAAGTGGATGTTTTGTTTCACTTTGTTCTAACTGCTCCTAGAGAAAAGGTAATCCAATGCAACCACTTGGGATTCGACCTCTTTAGAGTATGAATGATGATACAATATATACAGGAGTTGTTTTTTTGAGGAAACGGTTGGATTCATGATCCAAGAGAGAAGAGAGATGGAGGAACAGTTTAGTTGCTCATTTGTAAGCCTGAAGGTATGTTTGTAATCAACATTTCTTCCATTAAAGATTCATGAGAGTTGTTTTTAGATTGTTTTCTTTTTTTTTCCATTTCTCTTGTCATACTCTTACTTGAACATATTTCAGGTTTTGAGGATCATAGCTTCCATTGATTGATGGATTCATGAACAACAAAGGATTTGTTGTAGGTTTCTCATTAAATCATTGTTTATTGTTTAAACAATCTTTAATCTGTTTGCAAAAAGTATCTCTGTATAATGGGTGTTATTCCTTTTGTCATATTCTTTATGCTTCTACTCATCATTATATAAAATGTTATCGTGTATATAGTTTAAATGACTCCATGCCCAATGGAATGCCTATGTAGACAGTTTGATGCCTTCTCCCTTTCTTACTCAATCTTACTGATCCACTCAAGTATAAACTTATTTTAACCATTTATATTCTAATGGGTATTGGGATTATTCTTAAAGAAATATAAGAAAAACTCTTGGTGCTAACATTTTTGGCATTGTTGCCGTGGGAGAAGTTGAAGATCTTCCCTGGGTTGTAAGACACATATTACTACCAATTCTTGATGGTGAGGAAGGATTGGTGACATAACAGACTGCAATTTTTCACCATGGTGAATGAACGCATTTGAAGAAACTTGTTGGTGATTTAGATCAAGTTACAGGACTCCATTGAGGAATGAGCTCGAACAGAAAAATGGAAGGAAGACACATGAAGTCCAGGTATCAAGATATAAGTTTTCTTCAAGAACTCATATTCTTTTTTATCAGTTCTTTCCTATCCTTTCCTTCGTATATAAAGAGAAACATCCCTTTCTTTGTTTACTATGATGACCATAAGCCTACTATTGTATATCCCTCTTTGAAAGAAGAAGATCTTCATTCTTCTTACATAGTTGATGTTGACCCTACTCCTTCATCTGAAACATATGAGAACAATGTTTGTATTCAAATCCTTCATAAACATGATCAATCATGTAACCATGTGAATGATACAACTGATTCACCACCTTATTTGATCATAGAACCATATTCTACCACCATTGTTGGAATTTGCAATCAATCCATTGAACCTCACTTTCATCCTATTGATGTTGAGTCCAAAAAAAGAGAAAAAATGTTTAAACCCTTAAAGATGTCATCTACTCTTCATTCTTACCCTTCCAAGTTTTTAGAATATTTGCCTCTTTTTGTTAGAGAATATCATATTTTATAGTTGAGAAGTATTTGGGATCTTTTTAGAATGTCATTGACAATTTCAAAATCATGCATGAGGATGTTGCTATGAGGTTATTTGCCAAATCTTTGATTGTAGATGTTTCTTTGTGGTTTAAAAATCTAGAGGCTAGTTCCATTGGTTCGTGGGCTAAGTTATTTGATGCATTTTCAAGGTACTGGGAAGAGAAAAAATCTGTTGGCCAATACTTAGCTGGGTTTTATGATTTGAAAACAGGCGAGGATGAATCTCTTGTTATTTTCAACAGGAGATTTTGTAGTTTTTATTGCAACATGCCTTTAGATATTCTATCACCTAAAGTTGTTTCTAGACTGTGTTATGTAACAACTCTTCATCCATATTTTTCTCTTATTCTCCTAGAAAGGAGGCCTGCCACCTTGCAACAAATGTTCATTGATGCTCAAGAGGTTGAGGACAATCTCAAATCCCGTGGAAAATTTTTCAGATCAAGTTAAGGATGAGCAGTGGAATGAAGACATAACTGATAGTGAACATGAACAAGAAGGATGCCACGAGGAGGAGTTGGTAGAGAAGCATGTTTTTTTTTTTGTAAGTAAAAAAGATGGAACCTGTTATATTACCATAAACATAATACATAAGCTGTTGGTAATGCCAGTTGTCCCGCCTGAACAGGAAACTGGGACAGCTGGGCATCCCTGGCCATTTGTCACCCAGTTCACAAAATTAAAAAAATTGACAGTGCTACGTCTTGCCCAAAGGAAACTAGGACTAACAATCGTGAGTATGAAACTAGTTGTCCTGACTAGTTATAAGAAAAACTAATAGCTAGCTAGCCCAAGGCCTAAATTATAGCAGCAAAAACAAAGTTTAGTTCTAAGCATTATGTAACCTTTGAACTTGCGTGCTTGTCCTCGTCCTCGTACTGCCTCCATCCTGCTGGGAATGTATAGGCCTTCACGCAAGTCGGACATTGTTTCTTTGGCAGAGTTCTGGAGTGGGCCGCAAAGAGCATGTCAAGTCTCTGATCCATTCGGGCAAGGTGGAAGATCTGGTCCTCCAGCAAATTTCTCATCTCAAAGATGATATTGAAGTATCCCCAGTCGACTGAAGGTGGTTGCTCTCGGCGATGGCTGTCAATTAACCCCTCGAGGTTGGTCGTTTCTGCTTCCTGATTCGTGTGCAACTGTCGTGTGTTTTCTTGCACCTCTGCTTCCCTGGTAGGTTCGGGAGGAACCTCCTCTTCACCATAGCAGGGGGAGCAAGGCATCTCTGAGATGGTGGCATGAGGGCCGAGCATAATGCTTGCAGGCGGTGGCTTACTATCCAGACCAATGTTCGGGCGCGGATTCCAATTGTCCGGCACTATAAACAAAGTGTGCTCAGGGGGGATCTCCAGGCCTCCTTCCGGGATGACTTCCTCCACGTACGCCATTGGAGGCGTGCGTGATCTATTTCTTCTTCTCTTAGCTTCCATTGCTATGGCTTTCTCAAAATTCTCCTTTCTCTTGCACCGTGACTCCACCGTGTACCAGGTAGCTCCCCTTCGCGGCTTCCCTCTCGCTCGGGGCATGGTGTGGGTCCGGTGAATTGCCTGGGTGCTTTCTCGAAAGGTCGTTCTGCTCCTGAGTGTTGGCGAGGTCGTAGGGTGCTGCCACTATTACAGAGAAATGAGGGAGAGGCTGCTACAATTCTGCTGCTCCAATGGAGCAGAGGCTACAAGGAGCGACTGGCACTTTGTTCTGTCGGCTTGGACAATGAGATCTAGTGCTAAAATGATCGCCATAGCCATTAAATCCTGCTGGATAGTGCGCTGATGGAGGGTACCCTTCCCTTGCGCGAGGGGCCTCGTCGTTTGAATGCGCCTTCTCATGCCCATGGTGAGTCATGTTTGAAGGTGATGTGGGTCGGTGGATGCATTAATGTTGCATCTCGGCACGATCCCGCGTGGCACAATTGCATCCCGTGTCACCCCATCCGGGGGGTAGAGCAACATGTTGAGTAGCAATATGTTGTCTCTAATATTTTGAATTATGATCTTCAAGAATCCTTTTTTTTTACATGTATATGATGAGTACAATAATTATGATGAGGTTGATTTCCAAAAAACATCAGAAATATCCTTTCATCCAGAAAATGATTATTTTCAACAGTTTTATAAAAGAATTCAACCCATTTATGACAGTTGTGACCTCTATCATAGGGAAAATTGTGACTTAGTTGGATGTAAGTCATTTTCATTATGATTTTACTCATTTAAGCTTTTGAAAGAAAAAATTGAAGTTGCTTATAGAGCAGAGAGAGTTGAACTGCAAAATCACAGAAGTTTTATGGAACATAATGATAACATTATAAGTCAACAACAACCTTTCCATGTTCTTATGATCCTATGGTTCTATATATGGAGAATTTTATTGAGGTTGAAATGCATGATAAGAAAAATAATCAGACTATTTCCATTTGTTCTGAGAATGATCTTGCATTTCAAAACTTAGAACAAGAAAAATCAGCATTTGAAGAAAAGGATACAGTGAAGAAAGAATATTGTATGTTACTATATACTTGTGAACATGAAGGAACTATAGACACATACTATCATTTCCTTTTTATTGATCAACAAGTGTTATTCACACATATTCTTCAAGATCCTTTTGCATTTATGTTGGAAACATCAGAGAAAGAGACCTTTATGAGTTACCTATAATCAATTAGTGGAATTCGTTCTTCAAAGTGGATGAATTTTCAGATTGGATTTAATTTTCAATTTGAATTGCCATTAAGTAGGGTTATGCAAGGAATTAAATCAATAGACATGGTCCTTTCATGGTTGCACTGGATTTTTGATGTCACCTGATCAAGCACATCAAAGATCAGGTTAAAAGTAGGGGAATAAGCTCATCATACGAGAATTTTTGTTTCTTTTAGTTTCTTCATTTCCAGTAGATCAACAATAAGACTATGTATGAGGGGGTTTGAATGGTTTCCTAGGAGGTATTTGGATATGAGGGACATGTGTTATATAACTAGAACAAGCAGCACAATCTGTTTCAAAAGGAATTTATCACAATAGATAAGATCCAAAAAAATAGGAGCTAGGTGGACTTTTTGTTTCACTTTGTTGTAACAGCTCCTAGAGAAAAGGGAATCCAATGCAACCACTCGGGATTCGACCTCTTTAGAGTAGGAAGGATGATACACTATATATAGGAGTTGTTTTGTTGAAGGAAAGGGTTCGATTCATTATCCAAGAGAGGAGAGAGATGTAGGAGCAGTTTAGTTGTTCATTTGTAAGCCTGAGGACCTATTTGTAATCATCATTTATGCCATTAAAGATTCATGAGAGTTTTTTATCAGATTGTATTCTTTTTTTTCCATTTCGCTTGTCATCCTCTTGCTTGAACATATTGTAGGTTTTGAGGATCATATCTTCCATTGATTGATGGATTCATGAATAATGGAGGATCTGTTGTAGCTTTCCCATTAAATCATTGTTCATTGTTTACTAAATCTTTAATCTGTTTACAAAAAGGATCCCTGTACAATGGGTGTTCTTCCTTTTGTCATATTATCTATGCTTCTACTCATCATTATATAAACTTTTATCTGGTATACAGTTTAAATTCCTTTGATATGTAAGATGTTATGAATCCATGCCCAGTGGAATGCCTCTATAGACAGTTTTCTACCCCATCCCTTTCTTACTTAGTCTTGTTGATCTACTCAAGTATAAACTTGTTTTAACCATTTATATTTTGATGGGCACTGGGCTTGTTCTTAAAGCAATCTATCATGACATAAGAATAGAAAATAATTCATTACCTTGATAAAAATAATAGAAAATAATTTCATTAATATCATGGCATAAGCATAATCAATTGGTAACAAGAAACTCTTAAGTAGGCAATCTATCGTTAATGACATATTTAAACTTTACTCAAGTTTACTTGGAGATAAGTGTAACAACCCTCCATTGTACCTAAAATTAGGAAGATATATGAGTTAGCATAATATATATATATGTGTGTGTGTGTGTGTAAATAGAAAAGATCTCAACCCTGAGAGGAGACTGTAATCTTGTTTTATACTTTTTGAAACTAAAAAGATAATGTGATGAAGTAATTATGAATTTGTTTGTTGTCTATTTTTGGGAAGGAGTTTAAGATTTTTTTTTAAGTTCCAAAGTTTCTCTTCTGGGAGTCACAGTGTATAATGTGCATAGTGTCAATGCAAAGAGTGCGTAGACAGACCTTTTGCATGTCCCAATCTTAGGAGAGTTTGTGTAAACTACATAGAGTAAGAAAAACATTTGTGCAGGCGACTTCTCGGTCTAGGATCTTTCTCTGGAGCCGAATTTAGCTCTCGGATCCCTATTGGATTCATCTCTGATGCACATAGGCCCTTTTTATCTTCCTTATGTGGGTCCAAAAAAATGCGCATGTGCTTATACTAAGCCTCGTTTACTCCTCAGAATCGAGCCATAGGTGTTAGCCCCTTTTCCTCGACCGAATCTCACATGACCTCACGCTAGAACCGAGTGCTTAACTCAAAGGTGCTATTAGGAGCTCCGGAACTAAAACACTCTATGAAAATTCACCAATGCAACACTCCAATCTCTCAGAGTGCTTACTGGTCAAATTCGGTCATAAAGTTGACCTGATCGATGTTTGTAGGTTTCACCCTGTCCTTCCACTATTAGTCCTTTCAAATTTCAAATATAATGGCTGACGATGTTTCTCCTCCCTACATGATCAACTACTGAGATCTAATCTGAGACTTCGGGCTTCGGGAAATTCCACGAGTCTAATAAATGATACCTCCTGGACAATCGAACTTCGAATTGGCAAAGGGAGTAGATCTACAGATGATATTTCCCTTATTTGATCGATGATGGTGATTAACTCCGGTGCTTCAGAGCTTCGAGGCTCTGACCACTTTGCAACAAATACCTCCAAAATATCTCGGGTAGCTAAAATGTCGAATCTCTGAAATGTGAGATCTACCGCTCACATTTTCTTGTGCTCAGATCTAATGGCTGGTATCTGATCTCCTTTTCTCACAGTCTCTTATGGTATGGGTTTAATCTAACAACCCTAATTTGTTTCCATATCCAATCCAACAATTGTTGTGGCTTCTTCTCCTTCATGGCTCTACTCCCCTTCAACAAAGGATAAAAAATACACAGTTTTAAAAATTTGATTTTTCCCAACACTTTACAAAGACACTACCATAGCTTTCCATATCTATGAATTATGATTTAAAAATAATATCCAACAAATTATCCTCGTCTTCAATTAATAACACTGTGATCAAGGATGATTTTAAGGATGAAAATTTATTTTAAAATGTAGAAACCTTGGCGAATCTTACTAATTCTTCATATGTGAACTTTAAATTTTTTGGCAATATTTTTGTAAAAATATTCAAATTTCTAAGTATTTTATATAGTTTTTATAAAATTTTGGCGATTTTTAAGGTAAAATAATTTTATCCTATAGAATTTGGGCGAGTAATTTTTATAATAGAGAATCTCGTTTTTGGAAAAACCATGGAAAATTAGCCCATAAGCGAAATTTAGCCCCTAAAATCATCCATGACTATGATATTACATATTAACTTTCAAGATGTAGTTAAAGTATCTGATGATCGTGATGGCAATTGAGATTAGTTGTTAAAGGAATATGTTGTGACTATACACATTTGGTGGTTGGTTAAATATGTTTTTGTGACCCTCTAATATTTTTAACCTTCCAATAATACAAGAATTACACAGTTCACCAAACTACAAGTGAAAGAAATATCACTTGACACTAGATCCCGATTTTTGATTTAGCAATCAAGGCGGCTACTAGCAACTATCAAGATAATCCATCTTCGTAAGTGTATGTAAATTTCAACGCGAATCCTCAAATTATGGATTCGTAAAATATTTATGTATCCACAACAAAACTCTAGATTCACATTTGCAACTCGTCATACAGTGACCAATTGAATCTATAGTCGGGGAATGCAATCAACTATAATAAGAGTCCAATGATAGTCCTAAGTTTGGAACAAGAAAATATACACAGTGATCCATTTGATTTCATTAAAAGTTCACAACCTATTAAAACTCATAACTTAAGGATCAATTTGAATTCCAAATCTACGATCAATTCGCAGTGACCATAATGACAATCATTCAAACAAAGAAATACTCTACTGCGACTATAACGATTTCATTTTCCGGAATGGAATAGAGTACAACGATCCAACAATATTAAAACTTTTCAATTAGAAAATTATAATCATACCATTGACAATCTAAATTAGAGATGGAAATAATTTTAACAATCATACAAATTAAAAATTTGGAAATGGAAAATGATAATATAAATCAACGAGTTCTACTTTCTCATTGCATTTGTTTGACAATGAATCCATCAATTCGAGAGTTCGAGAAGCATATTATACATAAATACCGTGAAGAAAATGATCTCATGGATTAATATTTTTTTAGTGACCCAATAAGATCTATCTATGGGAGTTTCAATAGTTGTAGCAATCAAGACAATAATAGTTCCAAAATTTCAAATTTAGTATCGATAATTGAATTCACAAAATATAATTTCTCTTTGTTACAATAAAAATTTTCAGAAAATAAAATACCAGAATCGATGTAAATGGTGGGTTGAGAATGTCCTCCAAAGTCTTTCTCTCATTTTCTTTTTCCTCTTTCTAATCATAGAGACTTCACTGGTACCCTTCAACCAATGCTAGGGGTACTCTTGTTCCCCCCTTAGCCCCCCCGAGCCGCAAGTGGACCACATACAAGAAACAAAAAACAATAGCTCCAAGACTTGCCTCGCAAGGAAGAGATTCCACTCTTTCTTCAAGATTGGTATCCCAACTCTCACAAGTAAAATATAGTCCACAATAATTTTGGCATCATCTCAATACCAAGGATCAACGAGTTCATTTCCCTTCTACCACACTTGTTTTTATTGAAAATTTTCCAAAGACACATGTCTTCATGCACAATTAATTATCTTTTTAATTAATTTAGTTATGATTATTCACCCACACACTTGTCACACTCTCCCCAAGTTGCACAAGTAATTGTCATTTTTATTTTATTTTAAAAATCCAATTTCCTTCACATTCCCCAATGTGTCCCTATTTTCTCTCTTAGTTTTTCCTTTTTACCCAAATTTTCATTTAATGAGTGTCTCCTAACTAGGTCGGTCTTAATTACAATTGGATTAGGATTCTTCTTCTAGTTAGACTTAGTGGTAGCTTGACTCTAGATACTATTCTATGTGTACACCTATTCTCTCATATTTTATTTATTTCTAATTTTAAAATCCATTTTATTATTTTCTTGCACACATGTGCATTTTATCCAACCTTTAAATTTTTATTCCTTTTTCTCCTACAGTTTGATTATATTCTCCAATATTTTCACTTATGTCATAATTCCTTTGGTCCTTTAATTAAATTTAGACTTAAACTTTGTCTTAGACTTAAGCTTAGAATTTTGTTGGGCTTTATAATTAATAATTTACTTTTAATTAATTATTTTATTCCAACAAGGTCTAATGATTTCATTGTTTTCAAGGCCACCTATCTTTATTGACTCAAGTTTTAATTACACGACGTGCCCTTCAAGACGCACCCCCGTGCTCCAAGGGTCCCACTCACCTTAGACTAGTTTTGGAAGTTTCTTCGACCCTTGGAGTCAACACTCAACTTGGTCAACCTTGTGAGAGACTAAGGGCTTCTAAGGAATAAGGACTCTGCCTTATTGCACACCCCTTATAAATCTTCATGAGCGATTGTTTCAATCCTTCCTCACGACATCGTGGACCTCTCAAACTAGGTAATATTTAACCTACCATTCAGGCCACAATGAGAGTGCTAGTAGGTTGTGACAGGGACGCTACCACACCTCTCCCTCAATGTATGGTTTCTATGCATGGCCCCTCTACTCCTTATGTGATTCAGATTAGTAAGCATTGTCAAGCCTGCATCCATTGACAAAAACAGTGTTAATAATCCATATACATAAATAATACTGAAATCAATAACACATCACATGTGTGTAGTAATGAAATACTCAAACAAATACAATTCACTCCTTGACTCAATCCGGAGTCTAAGGAATTCCATTGAGTCCATCGACATCCACAACCTGTCATGTGTCCTGCACAATAAGGAAAACTTGTCAATAACATCTACCAACATATATACATCAAAATAAGAATAATTCACAACACATCATCGTCATCATATATAACTCATAATCAAAACGAAATCATAATATACCATAACCGGATCACTTGCACGCAAGTATCCTCAAAAAATAGGTCAATAAAAGTGTGCTCAGTAGAACAGGATGTTACACATCATCATGCATAACAAAGGAAATGATGAGTTGATAAAAGAATAATTGTTATCTAGATTTTCTTCAAAATCACAAGTTAATCTCCATGAGTGGCTACACACATCTATACAATGCCATAATATTGTAGTAGATATTGAGGAAATTAAATGGTTACATTGTCTTTACAACTTCAAATAACATTTGTTGAGCTAGTGTAGGTTAGGGTATAAGTCACATAGATTCTATTTTCATTCCTTCTTTCAGAATACGATTTTGTCTTAATTTTTTTTATCTTTTTAAAATAAAATAAACCACATATTTTATTAGGTTTTTTTATTTGTGTTTCATGATAGATTAATTTACTTCTAATTTCTTTTACATAGGAAATTTCTTCTATTGAAATAATGTATTTTCCTTTGTTTTTGGACTTGAATATTGGCTTGAGTTTGGTTTGTCTCTAATTCCATAAGAAATTCATGTGTAGAAGCCTTTTGAAATTTGAAAATAGTTGAAAGGAAAATTTCCTCACTTCAAAATTTAACCCTATCAATGGCAAACAAAAATTAGTAAGCAAGAGATCACAATTAGAAACGTTTGAACATGCATATGATATAGAAGACTATGCATTAATGAGAATATACCACAACCGTGAGCTAGCAAATGAAGAATTGTGCCATGTAGCACTGAATGGCTTACCTTTCAAATATTCAACATATGTGTCTGATACTTTTGTGCATAATCAAAGGAAGTAAATTTAAATTTCATATGTTCAAAGCTACACCTCCATAATTCCATCTAAAGCTGTTATAATACACCATGCACACATCTAGAGGTGGAAGTATGACGTTCTCCCATTTATTATTTTTTTGATAAACGAAGGTTTAAGCATTAAATGATCAATGGAGACATAACACTGGTCTGAAAAACAAGTCAAATTCAAAGGGTGATGAGAAATTTGATCATGAATATAGTTTCAAGTTTAACTAGGGACCGTATGAAGGTTCATCCATGAATATACTTTTGTGTGTGATGTGAAAATTCGTTTGAGATTCTGAGATGGAACCTGCTGAAGGTTCATCCACACCAAATCTACAATCCTTCTTGGAAGAGATGACATGTAGTGGACCTTTTTCCTTTATTGAATATGGAATCTAGGCGTAAGAGTGTTGAAAATATGATATTGGGTGATTTTTGAAAGACATGATAATTCCATTCTCCATTGAAGAAAATGAAAACATTGGAGATATGAAAGAAGACATAATTTCTCATAAGATTTCTCATTCCATATTTTAAGAGGTGCTAGAAAGAAATTTATCTTTTGTTGATAATGTTGATCATGAGAACATTGGAACTCAAGAGAACTGTCATCTTGCAAGAGATGCATGGTAGAATACTCTTACGAAAATTTTGACATCTCCAGTAAGATTTTAGAACCTCAAGAGGTGGTAAAAGTAGATTTACAACTAATTTTCATGCATAGTTAAAGAAATATTATGATGCAAAGAAAGTTTCTTTAACTAAGCATCAATCTAGAGTAGCGAATTGATTGTCATAATCAAGTATGCTTGTGGCTTTCATATTCTTTCCCAACATTCGGAGATCTCCAAAGTCACATTCATGATGTCAATAGGACCTCGCTAGAGTTATGTTCTGCTCAAAAGGAATTCTTTCAATCAACGAAAATTCAAGGCAGTTGAATCCCGTTTTTTTGTTTGGATCTTGGAGACATGAAATGGGTAAGGTGAAAGATTATCTTTGAGGCATCCAAGCAAGAATGAGTTCATGTTAATTCAATATTTACCTTTCCATTGAGTGTTTCATTCAAACTTGACTGTAGCGTTAATTGGTGATTGATGTAATAAGTTTTCTTTGTCACTGTGCCCTTTTGTAAAGAATTTATTAGTCAGCTTTGTTTTTCAATCAGGTTCTGCTACGTTGGAAGCTAGTCTAAGCTAGGAAAAATTGCTTAATTTGAAGGAGAAACCAAATTTCTTTTGACAGCAATCATTGAAAAAATTATTACCATAGGAAAGGAGGATAGAGATTGAGAGAGCTAAAGGCCCTGGAAAATTGGGTATATCCATGGGGCATAGTGCCCGAAAACCTTTTTCACAAATCGATTTTTAATCTTGTTTTGAATTTTTTTCATATATTTTTGTTTCAGGTCTCTCCATTTCTTTCGGGACGATTAGAACCTATCTTATGTTATGAAGGATTTTCCTATACACATAGATATCTAGTTGATATCATGCACTTGACTTGAACTGGTGATATTGTGAGGATGTTTATGATTTGAAATAGTTTGCAAAACCATGTCCATTGCAGATGATTGGAGAACGAGAGAATGACCACATCTCAACCTGCAATTGTTTCTTTGCATTAAGATGGTTGTTTTATTTTAAATTATTTCACAATAATTAGCCTATACCATAATATACTTTACTAAAACAACAAAATTCACAAGGCCACAATGACAATGTAGGAATGGAGAAAAAATGCAGATGAAGGATAAAACAATACATTGTTCAGTCCCTAACTTTCTTGGAACGCAAAGCCATAAGAATGAGCTAGAATGATTTGAGAAATTAGAAGTGAAATTTAATTCTCAAATTTCCTAGCACTATAGAATGTTATACAAGTTTCTATGTGTCTAATATTTTAGAGGGATTATTATTTTCCAATAGATTGAATGAATACTTGTTGTGTTATGACGCGTGAATTATTTTTAAGACACATGCAACACTAACATTTGTTCTTTATTTTTAAAAATATTTTCATTTCTTACTGAATTTATTTTACTCATCATTTTTTAAAGGATTGATCTTTTCGTTCCGTTCTAGTTTCGAGTTGAGCTTGATCTTTTTCTTTTGAATGTGACTGCGAGGTTTTTGCTTGGAAATATTTCTTCCCATAAAGGGAACTTGAATTTTTTATTAATTTGTTTTGAATTCATTGATTGTGGTTGATGGTGTAAACGTTTCTCATCCCTATTGTCTCACTTTGGTATCACCATGCACAAAATGCATGTCTGAAATAGTCTACATGTTTTTCCTAGTTCATGATATAAAATAAACGGACATACTGAATATAAATCAAGGATGATTTGGAATAGTGTGATTGTGGTTGGACCATGGCTTGTTAGAATTACTAAGTAGTGGTTATCCGTGCATGTTGGTTGGAGAGAAAGTCTCATGTAGTAACAGATCGATCCATACACTAAGAATATTTTTAGGTGAAGCTTGAAATGCAAAAAATTGTAGGATGAAAACCAAAAGAGAGTAGTATTTTAATTATCTAGTTGCAACAAAGCTATATTACAAATACCAATAACTATAAGTCATCTTGTATTGTGATAAAAAAGGATGGTGATCACATCCCCATCCACTAGAAGCTAAGGATATTATGATAAAAAAGGATGGTGACCACATCCCCCATCTACTAGATGCTAAGGATATATTAAATTAACTGGGAAGGAATAGAAAAGAAAGAAAAATAATATCAAAGGACATTCATATATCTCCGTCAGAGCTATGGACACTCACTAGCTCAAATAAAGGCATGTGATGTCGTGGTGACTCCATGGGGGATATGGATGCTCATAGGTAGTGGAGAAACACCTAAGGAATAATATATATTCACCTAGCGAAAATCATATATACCTCAATTATATATCGACCCTATGATGAATATGTCAACTTAGGTAGCCAACATAGTTTAAGGAATTAATACTCATAATCATTGATCATATTAACACAATGAACGAGGTCCAATTGCTTGTATGAAATCATCAGTGATGAATCAACGACGCTGAAGGGTTTCATGTACCTACTTCATGCTTATTACGGAATAGCCATGAAGGTAACAACATGATCCTATCCATTTTATGCTCATAATTTGGGGAGGAATAGTATAGATTCCATCTTAATCTAGTGTATTGCAAATTATTAAGGCCTCAACAACTCCCCATGTCCACTGACTTGGGGCCCCTCCAAATATTTTTCAAACTAAATCTTTGGATTTCTTTATTCATTGACTTTGTTCTCTTGTTTTTTTAACTGTTGAGAATTTGATATTTGAGTGCGTGATTCTTACTCAATTTCCTATTTTTTTGTACCACCTCACATTGCAATCATGATTGAGTATGACAGTAGTCTTGTCAAGTTTGTTTGAGTCACAAAGTCATTCTTGTTAAACATGTTTTTGCACCTCTTAGTTATGTGACTAACCCCGACATATGAAAGTGAAATATATTGTCACTAAGGTTGATTGTAACATTCACAAGATGTAGGATAGCTCTGAATTGTATTTGAAAAAGAATTAGAACTTCTACCAAACAATTAGTACCAAGTGCTCTGGATGTTAGTTGGTTTTTTTCACAAGATAAAATCTCTCAATTTTTGATGGGTAACCCTAGTTTTAGTTCGAATATTGAAAGCATGTGTAACAAAAATGTTCGAATATTTGATAGACCTAAATTCAGGTAAAACAACTCTAAGAATGGGGACCAATTGTTTATTAAAAAATGATTTGCGCATAATTGTGGGTACTAGTCAAAGTGGATTTTTTTACCTTCTAAGAAATCCCAGTGTAGGTTCTGTGGGATTATGAACCCAATGCAACTGACATAATATAAACCTGAGGTCTAGAAGTACAATAAAATGAAACATGAATTTCCCATCAAATGAGCCTTGTCAGTTATGAAAGATGATGAAAAGATATCGAGTGGGTTTTCATGAACACTCATACAAAAATCCCCAACTATCCTTTCCGCATTGGAAAAAATGACATCTCAATCAATATTGTGTGTGAAGATTATAGGTTTTATAAGCCAACATCAATCAGGTTACACCAAGTCCTGGGTTAAGTATTTTATACCCTTGTTCAAAGTTTCTACTTCAATTGGATTTTGATCCTTATTCTATGATATTTTTCAAGTCATTAAGGGATTCATGAAACTCATTTTCCCAATGAATTATCAGTCCAGTTGACCTTATCATTTGATCTTATCAGAGCCAAGAAAAGGTTCACTGAGACAAGGCTTTAAATGGCACATAACTCCAAAGGATTCGAGCATGGCACATAAAACAAGGCATGGATATTTTTTAGTTTTGCATCACATGATTCTTTTTAAATATTGACATGTCACACACAAAAACATTTTAAGTGCGATGCATAATTCTCCAAATATTTTTCACACAAATTTCAAAGGTGTGATGCAAATTTGAAGGCTGCGATACATAATGCTCCAAATAATTGTCACACTAAAAGTTGTTTTATGTGAGATACACAATGTTTGAAAATCATGTTGCATTCTAAATTAATTTTGTTACAATACAAAAACTTCCAAAGTACTAATAACATGCGACATGTCGCACCAAATCTCATTTTTGTTGCAATACACATGAGATAATTTTTTTTGTTAATTGTGTATTCAGCCAAGGCTTAGTGAGGTGCACATAAGACAAAGGGGTGGTGAGGTGTGCATAAGACAAATGGGTGTTCACAAGATAAATTGTGTATATGAGAAAGTTTATTTTAAGTGTGTGCATCATTCTAATAAATTTTATGGTATGAATAAAACAAAATAAAAAAGGGGTTTTTATGGTATGAATAAAAAATAGAAAGTAGATTAAGACAAGGATTGTATGGTATAGATCAACCCAAAGTTTTAAAGGGGGACATAAAGAATAAGTTTTTAAAATGGGGCACATGACTAAGATTCCTTCAAGGTTATAATACATATCACACCAAAATTTAAAAGTCCTGCAACATAAGACAAATCCAACCAAAAGATAAGAGAGGTGTGCCATAGGGCATATTGCACTGAAAGTTAAAAGTGGTGTGACACATTGTGTATTGCACCAAAATTAAAAAGTGGTGAAACATATTATATAATAGTTCTAGGATAGAATCTTTAAAGTGCCTCATATATCTTGGTTATTGTTAAAATACCAAAAATTATGTTTTGTCTTATGTGATATGTCAACACCACTTTCAAATTTCAATGTGATACATGGTGTTTCACACTAATTTTAAATTTCAGTGTGATACACATTGTGTCACACCACTTTTCAATCTCGTTGTGATACACCTTGTATCACACCTCTCTTAAGTTTTGGTGTGATATGTACTATGTCACACAAGTTTTAAATTTTGGTGCGATGTGTCTTTTAAACATGGAAAAACACTGGTCTTACACACCTTTTTTAAAACTTTGTCTTTATGTTCCCCTTTAAAACTTTGAGATGATGAGTACCATAAAATCTTTCGTTTAATCTACCCCTTTGTGAAATTTTATTTTATTCATAACATAAAGTTTCTTGGAATGATGTGCACACTTCAAAAAAATCCTTCTCATGTGCACACTTTATATTATGCACATCCCTTTGTCTTATGTACAACTCACTACCCTTTTGTATGATGTGTACCTCACACAAACCTTGGATCACAAACCTTGGATGAATGCACACTTACAGAATGCATACTTAAAGAAACTTTGGGTTAAAAAGCTTTATCTCATGTGTATTGTACCAAAAAGGAGATTTGGTGCTACATGTTGCATGTTCTTACACTTTTGGAGGTTTGTGCATTGCAACAAAAGTTATTTAGAGTGAAAAATGTTTTTCAGACATTGCATATTGCACCAAAAACAATTTTGGCTGTGACATGTCTTTGGAGCATTACGTATCCCATGCTAAACTATTTATGTATCACACCTAATTTTTTTTTTTTGCAACATGTCACTCCTTAAAAAGTATCATGTGACATGAAAGCTAAAAATATTCAAGTCTTGTTTTATGTGTCACATTTGAAACCTTTGGAGTTATACGCCATTTAAATCCTTGTCTTCATAAACATTTTCCTATTTGTGATAAGCTCAACTAGAGTGAAAAGTATCTGAAAAAATAAATTTCACGACCCTATTGAATTGAGAAATATCATTGAATAAGGAGCATGATCCAATTGAAGAAAAATCTCTGAAGAGGGGGGGAAATAGTTAACCTAGGCCTTAGTGTGATCTGATTGATTTCAACTTAGAAAAACTATATCTTTCCCACATGATATCTGATTGAGATGATGTCCTTTTTAGTGTAGAAACAATAAGAAAGGATTATAGATGAGTTGTCATGCAACCCCACTCGATATCATTTCAATAGATTCCATAGATGATGAGGTTCATTTGATGGAAAATTATTGGTGCACATTCTTGTACTTCTTGAGATTGGATTTAGATTTTCTTATTTTCATTTGGTTTGTAATCCAAGAAAACATATTGTAAGCCTTCTTCAGAAGAAAAAAATCCACTTTGACTAGTACCAAAAATTATGCACTTATTTTTTAATCAAAGCTCAAGGCCCATTCTTGTCATTTCTTTACTTAAATTTAGTTCCCTCAACTTTTATGACATTTATGTTATATAGGATTTCAAGATGCCAACTAAAATTGGAGTTATCCATCAATCATTAAAATATTTTACCCAATAAAAGAAAATAATTGACATCTAGAGAATTTGGTACTAATTAGTTGGCAAAAGTGTGAATTCATTTTGAAAAAAAATTTAGAACCAACCTATCCCTTGTGGAGGCTAGGTGACAATATATGAAACTTTAATGGGTGAGGGTGTTACAAAATGTTTCGTTTGTGGAAGGATAAAACTTCCCTTGGATTATTGGACCCCTATACCAGGACATAAACAGTACAAGTGGACACTAATTGTTGGAAGGCCGATATTTTACTCCATCTTTTTGGTTCAAAAATTTAATGAAATTTTGCTTAAAGACCATTGATATTAATTTAAAGCTTTATAGTAAAAACCAATCACGTTTGAACTTAGTTTTTTCTTAAACCAACACAAATCCATTTTAAACCCGGATTTATCAAGCATTGAAAGGGATCCACTTTCTTAAGGTGTAATTTTTTTATTATTATTTCATTTCATGTCATGTTTTACACAAGGGGTGTAATCATTTTTTTCTAATTGAGGTGATTTAAGGGCTTCATTGGGCACTATGATGATCTTATCATCATAAGAATCGACATCATGGGTTTTGTTGGGCACTACGATGATCATAATTTACAATTGGGGGCACTATGATGATCCTATCATGATAGGCATCCACATCATGGGATTCGTTGGGAACTGCGATGATCATAATTTACAACTTGGTTAATCTTTAACTCAATTATACAGTTAGGTCATCCAAAAGATCAATGGAAAAGTAAATGGTTCATTTGGAGTTGACCCTTCCAATAATCCGAATCAATAGGATTAAGCTCAAATTTTTGAATGTGGCCCATTATTAATTATCTTTAACACTAAATTGCACATTGGTCTTATTGTGTTCTTATAAACTCTTAGACTGAGATGTTACACACAAAATAAAAAAAAAAGAAAAATGATATGATCCTAAAATTGAGAACTCAAAGTCATTTCTTGTGCTTCAATTGGAAAAGTAAAGAACTCTAAAATATTTTGTTTACACATATTGTATGGAACATAAAAGCACAAACCTCCATAGAGCCTCTTTCGTTTAATGCTTAAATAGTTTTACAATTTATTTTTTTTAAATGTGTTAGCATGGCACAATTTTCATATTATAATATATGGAGGAGATGATAGGATTCCTTTAAAAGACAACTATACTTTCAATATCTTTGTGGAAGATTTAAAAAAATATAAATTTTAGCATTGTAGTATTATAGATACACATGGTAGTTTTCCAAAAGTTGAAAGTAAAACTCAATTGAACTATTATTTACCACAACCACACTCTAAATCATAAACAAGCAACTACACTAAAAAACCAAACCTATTCCTCTCTGATATCCTCCAGATAATTGTTTCTTTGTTGTCCCCTAAGAAAGAAACTACAAGGATATCCATGATGAGAGTTCAAATGTATCTTTATGTTGACCAGGCATAGATGTTATCACTGTGACAACTAAGTCAATATGTTTTGGTGGGCATGAAATTTATAACCAAATATAAATGGGGCTTCACGGATTGGAAATGCAATGAGTTGAACACAAGCAACAGAGGTAAGAGGTTGCACATGTCATTCAATAGATGATGGTATAGGAATCTTAATAACAACTCAAACACAATATACACAAACTCAGAGACATGCTCATATAACCCTCAGCGTGAGTCAGAATTGTGGCTATCAAGAAATGTTCTAGAAATATACACGGATTCAAACAAAAAGCAAACGCTTAAAACTATGCAGATTAAAATAATTTCTTTAAGAAAACGTAGAAAAATTATGTAACATTTACAACGTTCAGTACATTTACATACCTATTATGAAGATCAAAATAAAAAGAAAAAAAAAATCTCAATATCAGCGAGCAAATTTCAATTGCAAGAGATATTGCACTGTAGAGTTGTGATAATCACTGCATTGTGGAGAGTAGAAACCAAATCGATCAAAAAAATGGAATGGGTGATACTATAATTTACAACACTACATGACTATAGGCACTAAGAGTAGGGAGTGTAAAAAAAAGAAACGCAGGCAGATTGGGGTTCGCGAAACTCCGCGCGCTCCAACAAATAACTATGCGCGGTCCAATTACGCACGCTCCAACTCCGCGCGCGCTCCAACAAAGAATGATGTGATAAGTGCTTAAGGCTAAAATACAAATCGAAAGAGTTTACGAACTCAATAAATAAAATAGTATCAACGGAGAGAACACCTCCGAATACAAGAAAAATAAAAAAATTCATTCAATATGCTTTCAATCTCTCTCATTACAATCCGTTTCAGGTATTTATATATACACTAACATAAATTCCCTCAGAACAAAAATGGTCCCGTCTATCTTCGAAAGAATTTAATGAAGGCGGTGATGGTGTCTTGTGGCCTGCAAAGGTTAAGGCGACCACCGCTTGAGCAATTTAAGACAAATCAATAAATCGGTGCTAAATCCTTGAGTCTTGAAAGGTTAAGACGGCCACCGATCTGCCGTTATTCAAGCAATGAAATGATTACTATCCAACATACGCCCTCTTAATCATTTTAAAAACAAAACAACAAAAAATATGCAATACAAGATTGTTGTTAAGAAAACATTACGGCTTACAGAGTCCAATATTATCTCTATGAATTTTAAACAATTCATTTCTCAAAGGCTTTGTAAATATGTCTGTAAATTGTTCTTCAGACCTGCAGAACTGAACATAAATTTCTTTACTATTTACCAGCTTTCGAATGAAATGATACCTCGTATCAATGTGCTTACTCTACTTGTGAAAAACATGATTCTTTGACAATGCAATGGTAGATTTATTATCACAGACAATCTGAGTTGCACCATTCTGCTCATGCAATAATTCATACAAGATTCTTCTCATCCATACAACTTGACATGCAGTTGTTGCTGTTGCAACATACTCTGCAGATAAAGTCACTATGGGTTTTTTCTTTGATGCCCATGCCACTGCTCCAGATCCAAGACTGAACACATAACCATATGTGCGCTTCCTATCATCAATGGAACCTACAAAATCATTATCAGTATATCCGATCAGTGCAAAGTTCAAGCTTTATGTTTATCGGATACCCAAATCAATTGTTCCAACAATGCATCTGAGGATCGTCTTTCCTACTTGCCAATGAGTACTCCTCGGAGTCTCCATGAATCATGAAATTAAACTGACAACAAACATAATATCAGGACTGGTTGTTGTTAAATAGATAAGGCTTCCAACCAACCTCTTATACAGAGTTGGATCAACATATGATCCCTCATCATATTTGCTAAGTTTAGTACCAGTTTCCATTGGTGTTGCAGCTGGTTTACAATTCAACATTCTAAACCTTTTCAATACTTCATTTGCATATTTAGTTTGACAAATGAAAATTCCATCATTTGATCCACTTCAATTCCAAGAAAATATTTCATCAATCCTAAATTAGTCATCTCAAACTCCGTTTTCATGGGATTTTTAAAATCATGTACAGATAGATCTCCAGTAAAAATCAGGTCATCAACATACAGACAGACAATCAACATTTTACCTTCCTGGTTTACCTTTGTATATAGAGATGGTTCACTTGGACTTCTGCTGAATCCAACAATAATCATGTACTCATCAATCATGCTATACCAAACTCTGGATGCCTGCTTCAATCCATATAAAGCTTTCTTTAACTTGTAAAATTTATCTCTGTGCCTATCAATCTCATAACCCGGAGGTTGTCTTACATAAACCTCTTCTTCCAAACATCCATTCAATAATGCATATTTAATGTCCATCTGATGCATGATCCGTTTATTCTGAGTTGCAATAGCTAAGACCATCCTCATAGTATTAATTCTTGCTACAGGAGCAAAGGTTTCATTGTAATCAATACCAGGTTGCTGACTAAACCCCTAATCTACAAGTCTTGCCTTGTACTTTTCAACTTCACCTTATACATTCAACTTAGTCTTATAAACCCACTTAACTCCAATATTGTTCTTACCTTCAGGTAAATCGACAAGATCCCCAGTGTTATTTCTTTCAATGGAATCAATCTCCTCATCCATTTCTTTTATCCAGACATCTTCTTTAGAATCTTCATCAAAACTTACAGGATCACATGCCATTAATGAAAAATTTGAAACCTGATCTACTTCTTCATTCTGATCATATAAATCTCTTATGCTTCTAGTCTTGTGACCTTTAAATATGTTTTTCAATGAGGCTAAAGTAGGATTTGATTCACTACTTACCTGTAAATCTGTTTGATCTCCACCATGTCTAGATGGCTCACCACGCTCATGAGGTCTGGGCGTTCTAAATTGAGATGGGCTGATATCTGGTGCTTCCCTTGTAGGACTTCTCGCTGCAGGTGTATGTGCATGTGGAACCAATTGTCCACCTCCTTCAGCCTTCTCAGCTCCATCATCATCTTCACATGGTAACACAGCTCCTTCTAAAACAAACTTATCAATACTTCCATCCGAGGCTTCCTCTTCCTTAAATTCAACATATCTGTTGATTACATATTTCTTGGTGATGGTATTGTAGAGTCTATATGCCCTAGACTCTTCACTGTATCCAACAAAGATACATCTCTCTCTTTTGTCATCCAACTTCCTCCTCCTTTCTTCAGGTACATGCACATATGCTACTATCCAAAAATTCTGAAATAAGAAACATTGCAAGGCTTACCTTCTCAGGCTTCCTGAGGTACGTGATTCCTCACAGTCTTGGTCAGACTTCTAATCAAGATATAGACAGAGAAAACAATCGCATCTCCTCAATATTCAATTGAAAGATGCTTCTCTTTCAACATGCTTCGAGCCATATTCATAATGGTCTGGTTCTTCTTTTGAGCCACTCCATTCTGCTGTGGAGTATATCGAGCAGTAAACTGCCTTTTAATTCCATGAAAATCACAAAATTCAATGAATTCATTTAGTTTATACTCACCTCCTCTGTCGGAGCTCAGGATCTTAATGGTTCGACCACTCTCATTCTCAACCATAGACTTAAACCTCTTGAAAACTTCAAATGATTCAAATTTTTGTTTCAACAAATACAACCAAGTCTTCCTACTGAAATCATCAATAAAAGTCATAAAATAAACACTACCATTCAAAGAAGGTGTTTGCATAGGTCCACACAAATCCGTGTGGACAATTTGCAATGGATGTTTTTCTCTCTAGGAAACACCTGAAACAAATTTCTCTCTGTGATGCTTCCCAAGTATATAGCTCTCACAAGAGCTTGTAGGTTGCTGAATATAGGGAAACACCTTTACCATCTGCTTCTTCTGTAACAGATCTAAGCCACCAAAATGTAAAATACCATATCTCAAATGCCATAACCAAGATTCATCTAAACTTCCATATTTATAAGCATTCAAGGAACCACTCAAATCATTTCTCATAACAAGTGGAAACATTCTATTCTTGGTCATATCTACTCTTGTAATCAACTGTTTGTTGGGTAATTTATCATATATTGTATATACCTTGTTCTTGAAGAACACTCTGTACCTTTTCTCCATCAGTTGTTCAGCACTAATAAGATTGCATTTTAAACCAAGCACAGAATAAACATCGTCAATATTTCTTCTCTGATTATTCTTAGTGTAAACTGGAACTACACCTTTACCATTAACTTTAACCTTAGATTGATTTCCCAGTTTTACTTCAGACAAAATACTAGTATCAATAGAAGAAAATAAATCCTTATTACAAGTCATGTGGTTACTGCAACCACTATCCAAAAACCAAATATCATTAGCACTTTCCTAAGTGACATTACAAGTCAAGAACATAGGATTTTGATCATCCTGAAACTCATTTGTAATATGTGCAGACTGCTTTCTAGCATCTACTTGCTTCTTCCAACATTTATTAGCAAAATGCCCAAACTTCTTACAATAATAACATTGTACTTTAGATTTATCATTCCTTTGATTTTCTTGCTGCTAGGGTTTGTTGTTGCTCCCTCTTAAATTAGGAGGATTCTGCTGGGACTTCTCCTCAGACTCTGATTCAATTATGTTGTCTCTTCGACCAGAAAATTGACCTCCTATTCCACGGTTATAAGACCTTCCTCTGCCTATGCCTCTGGTAACATGCATTGGGATTTGAAAGCATGATCCATTGATCCTTCTTCATATCTAGATATCTTAGATTCATGAGAAACAAGTGAACCAATTAATTCATCAATCTGCATTTGACTTAAATCTTTAAATTCCTCTATGGGTACAACTACAGGTTCAAAATTCTTGGGTAAACTTTTCAGCACTTTCTCAATAACTCTCTTATTCTCAACATCATCTCCATACTGCCTAAGCTGGTTCACAACACTCATCACTTGAGTCATGAAAGTATCAACACTTTCATTATCCTTCATCTTCAGATTTTTGAAGTCCCTTCTCAAGTTCTACAACTTGACTGTCTTCACCTTGGACACACCATGATAATAGGTTTCCTCATATTCGAAGACGCATCACTAGAAATCTTCGTCAAAATGGATTCATTTAATCCTTGTTGGATTAATCCAAGAGCCTTGTTATCCTTTTTCCTATTTTCCTTCAACAAAACATGGTCAACATTAGAAAGAGTCAGTTATATTGCTGCATTAGCTGGCTCAACATAACCATAAATAACATAAGTCCATAAATCCTGAGAATGAAAAATTGTCCTCATCCGAATATACGAAGACTCATACAACTTCTCGCTCAGAACATGAACCTGAACCTGAGAAGAACTACTACCAGACGCACCATTTATATAAAAATTTGAAAGGAATCAAATAAACCTCGCTCTGATACCAAATGTAAAAAAATAAGAAATGAAGGAAGATCGGAGTTCGGGTTTTGGCTCATACAAACACCTAACGCAAAACCAACAAATAAACTCCACGCACTCCAATAAATAAACTCTATGAGAAATACTTAGAGCTAAGATATGAATTGTGAAACTCCGTGCACTCTCACACCACACGCTCCAACAAATAACTCTATGCGGTCCAATTCCGTGTGCGCTCCAACAAAGAACGATGTGAGAAATTCTTAAGGCTAAGATGTAAATCGAAAGAGTTTACGAACTCAATAAATAAAATAGCATATCAATGGAGAGAACACCTTCGAATACAAGAAAAATAAAAATTTTCATTCAATATGCTTTCAAGATCTCTCATTACAATCTGTTTCAGGTATTTATATATACACTAACATAAATTCCCTAAGAACAAAAATTGCCCCTTCTATCTTCGAAAGAATTTGATTAAGGTGGTGATGGTGTCTCGTGACCTACAAAGGTTAAGGCAACCACCGCTTGAGCAACTTAAGACAGATTAGTAAATCGATGCTAAATCCTCAAGTCTTGAAAGGTCAAGATGGCCACCAATCCGTCGTTATTCAAGCGGTGAAATGATTACTAGCCAATAGGGAGAAACCATCAAACAAACAAAGAGGAAAGATGAACTGTACATGTCTTGTGGATTGTTAATGGCCTAGTAGCTAACATCAATGCCATTATGAAAATGTAGCTATGATCATGAAGCCCCTACCTGCAATCAAGCGAGAGAGATCTACAATACACTACACTGTCCATTTCCCATTTCCCTTCATTCTCTTCTTATCCACAAGATCTCCACCACCATAATCACCCTTTAGAGTAAAACTATAGATAGTCACCTCAACTAAAACAATTATTGGTCGATGCTAAACCATTAAACATAGCTAGTGATAGCAATGGAAAATTATACCATGCATTCGAATTGGTACTCTTTGTCTTGAACAAAAGGTTTTACACCACATTGATGGATTTTTTTCACGGTCTGAATAAGAAAATTGGAAGTCGTAACATATTGAGTCGACAAAGGAGAAGGCACGCCAAGAAAACCAACCTAGACAGTAATGTGCCTACTCCGTCTACTTGTTTGGTACAACAAGAAAAATTCCAATACATGTCATGTTTCCATAGGATATGGAAAGACAACAAAACCTCGAGAACAACCCTCCTTTAAAAAACACCTTTAGTGTAATAATAACTAGCATACCCTCGAAGTGGGGGAAAGGGAACACCGAAAAAGGCATTGTAAAATATGTTTTTATAACCATCAAATTTAACGAGAGAACAAACAATGAAAAAAAAATAATATAGAAAAGTGAATGGCCTAATAAAAAATTTCAAGAATATAGAAAAAAAAATAATGTTACGTTGGTATTTTTTTTTTTTTTTAATTCTAGATAGCAATTAAAGCTATTTGTTATCCATATATCTAAATTCATCTTGGAAATTCCTCCTCTATATCAACACTCATAAGTGTGATATTTCTGTGACATGAATCTTCAAACGAACAACATTCAGTGAAATTAGTTTAATATGGCTTGACATAGAAAATAATTGTAGCCAATAGAGAGAATATGATCTTACGAATAATAAAGGAACTCATTTTTGTAAATAGAACCTAAAATCAATGACGTCAACATGCCTAAAGGAGTGCATATATGATATGAGAACACCAAGCAAATGAAAATACACTTGTTTCTCATTATCTCATTTCATAAGTAGTTTGAGAGAAGTACACTTATACTCTATCTAAACTTTGAAGATAGAGGTTCAAAAAGTTGCCAAAGTTCTAGTACAATTATCCCAACAATTGCAACTTATTAGTGAAATTTTTTTGGCACTATTTTCTCTAATAGCCAAGCTCATAAAACTCAGATCCAAGAATTGGAGATTAGAACAGAGATTGGTTTTTGAGAATCCATTTGAAGATGGTCCTATGCAACAGTTTATATGGATTCTCCTTAAATGTTTGTTGGTATACGTCAAAGATTGCAATTCTTCATTCCTATCTTTTGTAGAAAATAATAGGAAGAATTCCTAGCAGATCCCACACAAAACCAATTGCAAGTAAACCTTATCCTCAGTGTTTAGGTCATCAAGAGAAAGGGATTTTAGAGCCTTGCATTCTATTATACACAACAGGGCTAACTACATCAATGTCAAATCCAAGAAACAAATCTTTTGAAGATTTATATACTTCTTATGGTTGCAATAAGAGCAACATCATTTGAAGGAGAACGACAATGATAATACATAAAAAAAAAATGTGTTCTTCTTTGCAATAATAATGTTTGCTATGGAATATTCATGTCATATACCCCATATCTATATGCAATGCAATTAGAATTGATAACCCCGTTAAACCAAAATATCAGTCAATTCCCATAAAATTAAAAATCAAGTATTTGTGATCCGAAGAAACTCAATAAGTAAAAATCAGGATTTCCATTCATTGTGATTGGAGTGAAAATAAAAAAATTGGACAACATAAACACATATACCATGGAAAATCAAGAAAGAAAATTTTTTGCATTTTGGATAGATTTTTGCATTGAGAGGGGAAAACACCTAGGAGAACCCATTTGATTGATATATTCATGCACATATTTGACAACTACAATAATATATTTTAACAAAAAATAATAATTTGGGCCTTGTGTGAACATAATAATAGCACCAACGAAGGTGACACACATAGCTAATCCAATATTCGTTGCAGAGTTTAGTGAGTGAGTTAACATCAAAATTAAAGTTGGAGATCCTCCAAGTCTAGATGACCCTTTTGTTGTTTTCCTCCAAATTTTGATCCAAACACCTTTTGAGATACCAATATGCCAAGAGATAGAAATCATAACATCACCATAAAATAGGTAATCAAATCCATTTTGTGAGATGAATTTTCCCAAAATCAAATATCCATTGAGATGAAATTTAGCCAAAATCCAATACCCACTTCAACTGAGCAAGCACAACAAGGAAGTGAAAAAAGGGAAAGTACAATGTCGAAGCCCAATTGAATATCAATGAAAATTCTTGTAGATATAGGAAGTGAGTAGCCAGTGAATCAGGGTTGATTTATTGTAAACAAGATCATCAATATCCATGAGAACATAATAAGTTTTAGACAATTCTCACCTATCTTTGACAACCCAAATGGACTAAATTGGAAAACACCCTTCAAGATAAATTATTGGATATTCTTAACAATATTTTGGGGATTCTAGGGAAGCAATACACAAATTCTTTTGATTCTCATAAATCCTATCCATGGCGCCAATTCTAGAATTCATCAAAATGGGTATTGAAGACAAGGAAACCTATTCGAGTAGAGTACAATTTTTCACAAACCCCACAAATATTAACTTTTAAATGCATTTACAATTTTTCACAAACCCCACAAATATTAACTTTTAAATGCATGTACAATTTTTCAAAAACCCCACAAATATTAACTTTTAAATGCATTTGTGGTGTTCCTGTTTACAAAAAAAAATCTTGTTACAAAGTATTCATATCATATTGGCCCTGTTGTGCAAGGGTAACAAGTCAATCCGACTGAGCAGAGGTAGCCCGAAGACCATTCAAGAGAAACAGGTCATGAAAATCCCCACAGTATAGAAGGTGACTCCCATAGGCTATACGAGGTCCAAGAGAATTGAAGGATCATAGTTTTTAATAAATTATTCGGCAAGAAAAGTGAATCCTCAGATCTATCACAAAGAAGAACTTGTAAGGACCTAGTATGGATGTTGAAGTTTGCTAAAAGAATATATTTTTGGAAAAGGAATCTTATCTGATTTTCCTTTTCCGGACCTTGTCTTATTTACATTGAGCTAGAGAAATGCACCTTTCTTGGGAGAGAGTTGATTTAGTCTTATACACACATCATTTAATTTGTTCTTAGAGAGCTAGGGAACAACACTTGAGGATATGCTTCACAATCTTGCAGTTCACTAATTCATGAAAAGAAAATTGGTATTTTTGAAATTCAATTCAATTCTATCCTATCTCATCCAATTCAATTCTATTCAAGGAGAAAGAGGATGCTCCAATTGGGGGATATTTCGAGCTATCTTATCCACCTCTTTTGCAGTTCTTCTAGAGGTATATATGGAAAACCTCTTTAACTTATTTCAAGCAATCTTCACAATTATTCTTGTCAAATATAGTGCACCCTATCCTTGGGGTTTCATGCATCAGTTGCAATGATTGTTAGGATTATTTTTATCTTTTGTCTCTTCTATTCCAAACCAAGCAAGGCACATGACTTAGGGAGGATTGATCTATTTAATGTAGATTCAAAGATTGGATAGGGGTCTCCATCACTTTTTGAGCTTTGGCATTTCCTTCATTCTTTCCCATTCTTATTTTCCACTCCATTTTTTACCGCACTTACTCTCTCACTTGAAGGTAGCACATGTTTACAAGGTTTTACAAAGATCTCTCAACTAATGGGTGGATGAAATATCCAATAGAGATTGGATCTAATAATTTCTTAGAGCCTATTTGTAACCCCTCTTGGTTTTTTAGGAGCCAATTTGATTCTCTTTTGTTGTTGATTGGACATTGTACTCATATATTCATTTAGAATAAAGGAAATCAAATTTTTTTCTAGTGGATTGATGTTTAAGTGTGTGGAAAAACTAATCTTCCAACTACTTTCGTAGTTTTCAAGTTGGAATTCAATGTGTTGTTTGAATCAACTAGATTTGACAGATTCACCTCATTGATTTTGTTCATTTCTTGACTCCATTTCCCAATACCAAGTACGAGAATTGATAGGACCAAATGTCTTAAAATTCACCTTAATTTTTTGATATTAAAGTGAAAACATGTCATTTATAGGGCACAATGATTGTTGTTGTGCAATTAGATTTGAAGAAACATGGGAATATTGTCACGGATTTATGTATTTTTCAGTTGATTTGACAATTTAAATCAACAATTTGGAATTTAGATTTTTTTATTTGAAGAAATTAGTTCCATATTTGAAGGAAATATTGAACTTTATCATGGATTTGGAGAACCATTTCCCCAAGAATTTAAAGGCGAGATTCAAGCCCTTCAGGCAAACCCCCTCAGATTGCCATGTATGAGAGTGTGTGTAATCGATTATCCAAACACTTTGGATCAGATTTTAGCCAAGGGTATTTTTGGGTTATAATAGGTCCATTTGCTTATTCTTCTACTCATAGTTGTTTCCATGTTAAACTCCAATTTTGGAGCATATTCAACTTGGGCAAGGGGTATGCAACTGTAACATACCTATTCATAGAGATATTAACAGAGGGATATTTTCCATCACTAAGTTGATAATAATACCAACCAAAAATATTAACAGGGATATTAAGTTGATATTTGTTTCATTCAATGAACGATATCTTCCATAAACTCATGAGAAAATATAGGCATCTCATAGCAACACATTAAATAAATTTATAAGAAAAATTCCCATAATGTGCAAAATAATTCCATTTAGTACAAACATTTCACCCCAAATTTCAAAGGGATCTTGGCTAGTTGGCCAAAGGGGAATGTTTCAAACTGAACAATGATAATAAAAATAAGAAGCATCTTGTCCAATTAAAAAAAGAAAAACAAGATCTCGCCCAAACATCTAATGGCTTTGCTTGAATTCAACGAAGGTTTGTACTAGGAACCAACAAAGAAAAAAAAAAAACTAAATAGAAGGGGTAAACAACCACAACAACAATTTTTGAAATGGTTCAAAACCAGGGTATTTATCTCCAGATCATGACAATTCAAACTCATAAATCCCTAGACACGTATATGCACTAAAACAACTTAAATTCATGGAAGAAAAAGATTGTCACGAAAAGAGGAACCCATTTAGTCAGATCATAGAAAACATGATGGGATCTCGAAAAGGCCAAAAACAATGTAATTCATACAAAAAATTCTTTAATACGATGAATGGAAAGAATTCGATATCCTCTTCAAATATAACCCATGAAACAAAAAAAGCTACTAATAAATTCTAAGAAAACCCATATCAACGTAGATTTATAGACAATTGAGAGAATCACTCAAACCAACTAGTTTCAAAAACCTCCTACAACTTAGGAACAAACTCCTTCTCATAGATATTAGAAAGTCTACCAATTCATGACCAATAACTCAATAACTAAACATGAGCACACATATAGGACAAGTAGGGAGTTACATTTCCCAACATTCCTCCTTAACAACTACTTTTCTTTAACATCGTCAGGTCAGGTCTTCATGATCACTAAGTTCTCTGAATCAAATAACCCCATGAACAACAAAATCTATCTATGGTCCAACCTAGTACTTTCTCTTCATACCTTGATCTTGCATCCATCAAACTTCCAAAGTCCATATAAAGAGACAACCATCCATCCGAAGGCATGGGTACGTAACTGTTGCAATTGTCAGTTTCATACGATATCCTTCAGATACATGGTTCATTCAACGTCTTGATGAACTCCCCCTGAAAACAAAATCAAGGTTTCTAGGCACCTCTAGAGTCTACAACTAACATGGTCCACCCATGGAGCATTGAACCGACCTGTGACTTGGTCTACTCCCAGTGTTAAAGACTATACTAGATGTTTCTGCAATAAAACATTGGGGATACATGACAAAGGGGTATGCATGCCTACTTAGGTCTTGCAACGATATTCCCTTTACACATTACATAAACACAGGTACATACATTACTTACACTCCATGTCATGGAGATACCAGGTACATAATCAAACATTTCAAGGACCAGTACATCATTAAATTAAATCATAGACTTGTTGTAAAACAATGTGTGATTCTCATTAACATATGATCATGATTATGTTATATTCATCACAACTCAAACTTTTACGTTGTTCGTCCACACACACTTCTACTTCAGTTGCTTCTGCACCACTACCATCTTCCAGTTGTCTGACTTTTGTTGCTAACTTATTTTGTTGTCATCATCCTCCATGGAACTAAACTCTCTGCTAAACTCAAAACTCTATATCTGTTCCTCCTGCTTACCATTCCAACTCAACTCATGTATACAACCAAACCTTTATTTCTCAGGTGAGAACAATACAACTCGCTTCCATCCCCAAAAAACAAAAGTGCATGCTCCTCTATTTACTTATGGTATTGTGATCTCATATCAGCTGGGAACCAACTTCTCCTTTGGGCCAAGCACTGGTACCATAAATGTAAACATTGAGCCTCTGGCCATCCTATAAAGATACATACATCTCTCAAGACACCTAGGTACCATCCATGGTGCTTGTCGTTTACTAGGAAAATAGTCTCTATATGGGATGTATTCATGTCAACCTTACATTCAATTCATAAGACAATTTAAATCAAGGTACAAATAAAGGTAACATGTAACAAAACTTCCTTCCAATGACCATACAAATTTACCAAGTAGACTTAGGAATTGTTATACATCACAAAATAAGGTTAAGAAAGATTTCAAAACCATCAGCAAGAGTTAACTTAATCTTCCTTTTCTACAGTTTGTTCACATGTCGAGTGAGTCTTCATCTGTGTCTTTGTTAAAGCAACCAATTCTAACAAAACAACTACACTTCATATTGAGTTGGCTAATAAAAAGTTTCTGATTACAAAACATTAACTCGTTCTTTATTGGAGTTTACATACTGAAATTGTCAGATTGTTCCAATCTAACAATGCATTCCATAATAAATTGACCAAACTCATCATGCTTACAAACTCCAAATAAATCGAAAAACATTTAATCTACCGTTACCATGGTCAAAATAATTTTCAGCGTTACAACCCGCAGATCTCCTTGTTGTTGTGAGTGATGTCTTACGTCGGTGCTCCAACAAGGTACCTTTCCAGCTCCAACCTCCTGCTCATCCACCGACTTCCCCATGATTTGGTTTACTTGCCAATGATCTGATTGCCTCTTCGGCAATCTTGTGGCCCAACACCATGATCCCGTGGTCATTGTCTGTGCGATCTCTTTGATAGTATAACTGTGATCCAATGACATTAACACCCTCTGCGATCGTTGCTATACCGTGTTGCCATATCACTACAATTTCATGTCCTCAATCAACAATCTATTCTTTTTTCCACTGGGATTCGGTCCCTTTAACATGTTAAATATATTGTACCCTCAACAGTATGACCGTACACTGCCAGCTGTACTGGACAGTTGTACTTTCTATTTTTGTCTTGCTTGAGC
>SNQJ01S0016280.1:63157-75504 GCA_010110895.2 Picea sitchensis | reverse complement strand
ATACTAATTGTATGTTTATATGTTGATGACATGATTTACACAGGAAATCTAGAGCTAACAGATTTCAAACATGCCATGCAATCTGAGTTTGAGATGACAGATCTTGGCATAATGAAATATTTTTTAGGCATTGAGGTTCATCAGTCAGCCAAAGGCATTTTTGTCTGTCAGCAAA
Source organism: Picea sitchensis (assembly GCA_010110895.2). NCBI lineage: Eukaryota > Viridiplantae > Streptophyta > Pinopsida > Pinales > Pinaceae > Picea > Picea sitchensis. Next base: position 75,329 of record SNQJ01S0016280.1, on the reverse strand, counting down.
AGTATGCAGCAGACATCATCAGACGGTTTCGCATGGAAGGATGCAATCCAGCAGAAACACCCATACCTTTAGGCACAAAATTAAGCAAGAATGATGAAGGTCCCACAGTAGATTCTACTTTATACAAAATTTTAGTAGGCAGTTTGTTGTATCTTACAGCAACTAGGCCTCACATCATGTATGCAGCTAGCCTTGTTTCCAGATTCATGGAATCACCCAAAGATTCACACTGGAAAATGGAAAAACGAATTTTGAGATATGTTGCAGGAACTCTCAAATTCGGTTTATGGTACACTACATCTGATTGTAATCAACTTTCTGGTTATACAGTATTCTATGTATGTCTCTATGGAATTGACAGCGATTCGGAGTTCACTTAATGATATTGGACTTAGCACGTGGAAGTTAATTACAGTAAAAATGACTGTCGAGTTCGTTTATGGCTGGATTTTCTGGTTTCACATGAAAGACTATTCTTGTAAGATTATGTTTGCCTTGATTTTTTTTTATTCGAGTTGTGTATGTTTCAGGCAATTTCCTGAAACATTGGTGCTTATCTAAATTTGTAACATAGCTTTAATATAAAACACTATGGACATTTCTGCAATCTGTGAAAGCCTTCATTCAATTTTTTTTCTTGTTCTATGTACAGTGGTTGTTAATTGTCAACCTTTGCTATGACTTTAATATGCCTAAAATGGTTCATACAACTAAAATAAAGTTCTTTTTTCCTTGCTCCTTGCATTAGGTGGCGTATAGCCAATAATTGCCATGAAATTAATTTGAAAATTTAATAAACATTCCCTTGCCTGAAAATTAAGATTGATAAACTGTGGAATTGCTTAAAGCTGAAATAATTAAGCTCTGAAGGTTAGAATTCTCCCAAGGTTTAATCATTATTGGCACTGAGACCAATATAATGCAATATGTATTAAGGCTAATGCATTAGAATTTGATTTTTCATGTGTTTGACTAATGATCATTTGTAACCCAACCCAACCCGGCAAGACGTTTCAGGACCACACCCATTTGAGAAGATTGACCTTTCAGTCAGGAATAGTCCAGTGAAGACGGGGAAGATAAAATAAGAGACTGAACCAAACATTTTATGTTTATGCTCAAGAAATATGTAACATAGCTTAAGCCATGTAAGGGACAAACTTCTTAGAAATTAATTTAATCATGCTATCTTATGCTTGCACAATGAAGGGACGTTTGAGATGACAATCTTAAAGAATTAAGAAGAACATTTTGATTTTTTTGATCAAATAAGAACATTCAGGCTATAGTGCTTCGTGAACAGAGCCACTTTAAAATTTAATTCATTGGTCACTTAAATGTGATGGTTCATATGAATGAATAAGATAGTGTAGAGCACAACATTGACAAACCTATATACTGTGTACAATGAAGGAACTACATCGCTGGAACTACGCCCTTTGGAACTACGCCACTGGAACTACGCCCTCTGGAACTATGATCTACATCCTCTGGAACTACGTTGCTCGAACTATGCCCTCTGGAACTATGACCTCTGGAACTATGCCCTATAGAACTATGCCACTGGAACTACGAAACTATGCCCGCTAGAACTACGTCGCTGGAACTGCACCCACTGGAACTATGACCTTTGGAACTACGCCACTGGAACTATGTCGTTGGAACTTCACCCTCTGGAACTATGACCTTTGGAACTACGCCCTCCTCTAGAACTACGTCGTTCGAACTACTCCGCTGGAACTATGACCTCTGGAACTACGCCGTTGGAACTACACCGCTAGAATTGCGCCCTCTGGAACTATGACCTCTGGAACTACGCCCTCCTCTGGAACTACGCCCTCTAGAAGTACGCCACTGGAACTACATCCTCTGGAACTACGCCGCTGGAACTACGGAACTACGCCTGCTGGAACTACATTGCAGGAACTGCGCCGCTGGAAATGCACCCTCTGAAACTATGACCTCTGGAACTACGCCACTGGAACTACGCCCTCTGGAACTACGCCCTCTAGAACTACACCCTCCTCTGGAATTATGCCGCTGGAACTGCACCCTCTGGAACTATGACCTCTGGAACTACGCTGCTAGAAATACGCCACTGGAACTACGCCCTCTAGAACTATGACCTCTGGAACTACGCCCTCTAGAACTATGCCCTCCTCTAGAACTACGTCGCTAGAACTACGGAACTACGCCCGTTGGAACTACGCCGCTGGAACTATGCCGCTGGAACTGCACCCTCTGGAACTATGACCTCTGGAACTACGTCGTTGGAACTACGCCACTGGAAATGCACCCTCTGGAACTATGACCTCTGGAACTATGCCCTCCTCTGGAACTACACCCTCTAGAACTATGCCCTCTGGAACTACACCACTGGAACTACGCCCTCTCGAACTACGCCGCTGGAACTATGGAACTATGCCTGCTAGAACTATGTCCCTGGGACTACACCACTGGAACTACACCCTCTAGAACTATGACCTCTGGAACTACGCCCTCTGGAACTATGACCTCTAGAACTATCCCCTCTGGAACTACTCCCTCCTCTGGAACTACGTCGCTGGAACTATGCCGCTGGAACTGAACCCTCTGGAACTATGACCTCTGGAACTACACCTCTCGAACTATGACCTCTGGAACTACGCCCTCTAGAACTATGCCCTCCTCTGGAATTACGTTGCTGGAACTACGAAACTATGCCCGCTGGAACTACGCCGCTGGAACTACACCGCTGGAACTGCACCCTCTAGAACTATGACCTCTGGAACTATGTCATTGGAACTACGCCGTTGGAACTGCGCCCTCTGGAACTACTCCCTCTGGAACTACACCCTCCTCTAGAACTACACCCTCTTGAACTATGCCCTCTGGAATTACGCCACTAGAACTACACCCTCTAGAACTACGCCGCTGGAACTACGGAACTACGCCTGCTAGAACTACGTCGCTGGAACTACGCCGCTGGAACTATGACCTCTGGAACTACGTCGCTGGAACAATACCGCTAGAACTGCGCCCTCTGGAACTATGACCTCTAGAACTACACCCTCTGGAACTACGCCCTCCTCTGGAACTACGCCACTAGAACTACGGAACTACACCCACTGGAACTACACCGCTGGAACTACGCCACTGGAACTGCACCCTCTGGAACTATGACCTCTCGAACTACGTCGTTGGAACTACGCCACTGGCACTGCTTTGAAGTGGTGCATAGGTGCCTTCTGTAGAACTTGCATTCAGTTTCCATAATTCACGAACCAAACCGAAAGTATGAATATTCATTCCATTGACATTGCTCATTTGGGTTTCATTCATTCAAGACCTGGACATTGATCGTTTGGGTTTCGAGGGGTAATTGATTTGTTTTATGAGTTTTGTTGTTTAATTTACAATCCCGCGAATCGTTGGGAGAGGATCAAATCATGCCGACATGTTAGCGGCTTGTTACTATCCATGACCCCTCATATATTGCTTCTTTATCAGCCAAATAGAAATATAAACTATTGCATTTGTTACATCTAATGGATGTAGTCTCCAACATGCTTGGAGAATACAACATTCATTGGGCAATGCAATTGCACTAGGATTTTAATCCTAGCAAATATGGAAGGGAGCTTTCTATCAGTCCTTTTACCTTGAAAGCTTTAAATGCTATACAATTTACGTGGCAGAAGGTTCGATCTCTCTAGTTTGTGCACACATATTAACCACGGAAGTAACTACAACACTATCTCCTGTCTTTTTCCTATGTTGGCAGATAGTTGAATTGGAGTAGATCTCATGCAAAATGTGGCTGCAAATTGCCACACTCAGTGAAACAAATAGGTGAGGGAATGTGAGGGGGTTGTACTTGTGGGGAAGGTGAAACAAATTGTCAGTAAGTTTAATAGTGTTTTCAACAGCAGAGTAGGAACCTTGCTCCTATCCAAGCCACCTGTCTCTGTCTCTTGGCTTTGCTACCATTGGACTGTAAATTGTTGTAACTTGATGCATAAACATCAGTGGGACCTAGGTACTTTAAGAAACAAGGTAACATCCTGGTTGGTTCTTCCACTCATAAATTTGCTGCAAAACTTACCCTGGACTTTACCTCTACCAAGGCTGTTTCAAACCAAACAAACAAAATCTTCTTTTGCCAGATTTTTCAGTGTTTTAGTAGTGTTTTATCAGTAAAAGAGAAAGCTTCAAAGTACCCAAGAAACCGCCAAAATTCTTAAGAATAGCTCTAATTTTCTTATCAACTTGCAAAAGGGTGGTATTTTATTATGGGTTACCCACTGTTAGCCATGGTCGCCAATCCAATTTTTTCTTCTAGAAAAGTTTCTCTCCCAATCCTTAGAAATTCTGAAGTCATCTCTCACTACGAAGTACTGCCATATTACATGTCTCGGATACAATGATATTAGGGAACAAGTTGACATTAATTGCTGAATATATGCCATACTAAAGGTGTCAAACTATTGACAAGACAGTGCTCACTAATTTTGATTGATACACATGATTCTGATAAACCTTGATTGATCAAGGTGTCCAAAATTCTGTAGCACATTGTAATACTGTGAGCTCGGTTAAATTATATGGCAATAGAAAACACTGAAATAATAAACCTCCTAGGATTTAAATTCTATTTTTAAAGCTTATATCAGCCTGGTATTTTAATGTTTGTGGACTCAACCAAGTTTTCTGAGACTTGACAAATATTCATCTAAGTGGCCAAGTCAGTCAAGATTGCCACCATGCTTTGACATTAACTAGCATTTCGGGTGAGTACCTGCGACTGGTATTCTTGTCAAGACTAGTTGACTCAATGAGTTTTCGAAGTCTCTGTAAGTGGTTCTAGACAGTGGAGGTTGTAGTCTGTTTCATGCAAATGCAAGATCAACATTACCCTGTAATGCACATGTGCATCCAGTGGTAGTCTAACATATCTACAAAATATTTTACTAATTTCAAGGATTTTGAATTTTTGAACGAGTGTTTGAAATTTGAATAGCTTATAATTTTCAAAATGTGCCATATGTAGTGTTTCCTTATCATTTCCAAGATTTTTTATTCATAAATTCTCTTGAATATTATCTTTCCCCTTCCCATTGATCATCAGTCTGTAGCCTGAGTATATCTCCTCTATGGGTTGAAATTCCTGCAACCAGATGAATCTGGTTAATGGTTGCCATTGGGAATTCACTTTAAGCATAGACTCATGTACATGTAACTGACCACGATATGATTTTTCTGCCTGTCTGTAAAGGTTGTCACAATCCCATTCCTTATGAACACCTTGTATGTTGTATGTGCATTTATGTATATGCATTTGAATTTTATTCAAATTTGGCTTTGTTGGTAACAAGGGGTGTCTAAAACATCTAAAAATATATAGTTCTGGAATTAAAAGTTTTCCATTATGTCTTCTCTCCCTTTTTTTACAGAGTTTTCTGACTAGTTTCTCACTTTCCAGGACCATTGTCAATAGTAGAATCCCTTGAAGCATTGCATGACCAATGTAGTATTTACATTGCCCTAAGCATTGACATGATAATACAATTGATGTAGTAAATTTGATTGTTTCAGGAAGCTCTTTTAATGGAGTTGCGGTATATGAATGATGAGATAAGCAAAAGTGAAAAAAAAGGAGAGGTTTTGAGAAAATCTGTGGCTTTCTGAAAGCAATATTCTTATGTTCTTATTTAGCTTAAAATTATTAATGATCAGGTACATTGCTCACAAAAATTAAAACCACCACTTTGCACTCGTCTCAATTATGTTGATTCTAACATTCCAAAAACTTTTGTTTTCACAAAGTACTTTTGTTTTAAATATATTACTTATGTTGGCTATATTCCCAGGTTATTTATGCTCTTAGATCCTTATGGAGGCGGAATACATACCAGGTAAACATGGTGCCACCATGGCATTACCCTGTTTCACAGTCTTGTGGGATTGAGAGTTCAAGCTCTTTTGAACAGGCTGCTTCTGTCTCCTTGGATAGAGGTATGAATGTTGCAGTGATTGTTACTAATGCAAAAAGAAAGGCAAGAGTGATGGTAGATATTGCTCTGCAGGTATTACATCTACACCTTTTCTTACTATATTTTCTTTCTTGCAAGTCCAGACTCTTGAGTGCATGATAGGATAACTGTATCTCAATTTCAGGTTATGTCATCTCTGAGGGAAGATGAAAATGCAGTTGTGAAGCTTCGAGTAGCGTTAGATTCTGTTACCAGTTTTCATGCAGGGTTTTCCTCTGCCAGAATGAAGGTTATGTCAGGCTCTTCTCAGTCAGATTCAATGAAAGATATTGGGCAGGAAGCATTGAATTTTCACAAGATTTTGTCTGTCCCTTTTGGACCTAAACTAGCAGATTATGCTTATGATGGGAGAAATGAACTTTCGTCTCATAGAAAGGAAAGGTTTTTACTAGGCAAGCTCATTGCTTCATGTTTTGCTACTCTAATTTTGATTTAGGTAGTTATTACATTAAAATTAACTGAGATATTATATTTATTCAATGAGGTGTGGACATTGAGCTTATAAGTTTACCGGCAAATAGACACTAAACTAATGAATTACATGTTGTGTGCTCCATAGACCTATTCGGATAGACAATTTCCACCGTCTGAAGTTGCAAATGTGTTGGATGAGGCAGTTAGAAGCTTGCAACCATGTTCAACTACAAATCTTATTGTCTATAGTGAAATTCAACAATACATGGGTATTGTTAAAAATCAAATTTTGACATTGTTACCAACTCAGCCTAACATTTTTGTTTCAAGAGATGTCTCCACGGAGATATAAGCCATATATGCTACTTTCCAGTTGTTGCAAGTGGAGGGTTGCACTAGACTATAACAAAGACTGTTATCATGACAATGAATTGGATTGAATTCACAGTGATAGCAGCAAAAGATGCATCAATATGTGCAAATTTTGGCCTTTTTCATGATGGCCCTCAATGACGTGTCTTAAACCTTTTAATATCTAATTATTGGAAATTGGTGTCTTGTATTATGTATGCAAGGTTCTGTAACATTAAAATGCATTCGATTTTGACAATTTTGTATGGACACACCGCTTTTTACTAAAACCATTACACGCTCCTTTACTAGTAATTGTTTATGCCATATCAGACATGTCCTTGTTGTTGTGCAAGTGAAATTCATGGTTCAAAATACTAGTAGCCAATATCCATCCATTTATGTTTTTAGTCTCACATTGCAGTAGTAGAACCTTTGCTCTCTGTTGATTTTGACATTACTTTATGTTATACAACTTAATTTTGTCAAACAAGTGTGGTATACTTTTGTATCCAATGACTGATCAGCACAGAAAAAAACATTTCAGCCGCTGCTTCCTACATTCGTGTGTACTTATATCTTAGTTTCAGTTTTATTTTCAACACTCTCTTTGGAGTTGAATGCATAGATTTCTATCTTGTGACATTAGATTTGGTGTAGATGCTCTGCATCTGTCATTTATCATATTTACCTTCATAATTCTCTACTTCAAATGACAGACTACAAGTTCGATGGCACACACACACTTCCAATAATGAAGAGAGAATCATTGAAAGATAACTCATGATTACAGAGTGAGAATATACTATAACAAAGTCATACCTTCTTCAGATTAACACCAAAGCATTGATAATTATTTTATTGTCAACTTTTATTATTCCATCTGGCAGAATGTACATTGAAGAATTTTGACATGGTTGAGAACTGCTCATTTTGAGACATGTGAAAAAGGCATTCTAATATATTTTCTTTATAACATTGGTTTTACTTATTTGATGCATTTCTCAATTGCCGTACATGTAAACTAGGGATTTTTTAAAGAAGAATAATCTCATCCCCAAAACCATCTAGAAAAGCGTTCCCTTCCTCAAGGATCACTTTGACATCCTCAACGCATTTGTAGGACAAAAAATTATATTCCATGGAATCACTCATTCCACATTATTTACAAATGTTGCAACAATTAATCATACAAAACAAACAACAATTGCCCACAATTGGAGACCAAACCAAGTCAAATTTACTATGAATGAAAATCAGAGGCTGCAGAGTATCCTAGTCGTTCAATTTCCCAGTTTCTTCGAGGTGCAACCTTGTCGTGTATAGGTACATATTCCTGCACATATCCAAACTACAAATGTTTTTAATCCTCGTCACCAGGATATACGAATATATAACTAAATGATGAGTATTCAAGAAGTTCAAATCCATTAATGATAACATTTTATTTTGGATTCCAATCCCTGCCCATATTCTTTTTTAGACATTGCAAACATCAAAGCTAGAATCACTTCCATAAGATTCTCCCTACCTCCATCCTGGCTATAAGTTATTTTGTTGTTGGAGCAGACACAACAATATGCCATGCAGAAGGCTTTATAAATCATTCTTCAACACCCTTATCAAATAAGGAAAGAAAGCAATTGTAATAACCATCAACATTAAGTAGACCCGCCTACATTTTCAGTAAGATATAAGTGATCAACACTTTCAACAATTGGCAGTGCTTTTGAACATCAAAGGTAAGGGCACTGAATGAGCTCTAAAACAATTCAACATTAAACAGTGGATATATACCGGCTTATCATGAATGCCTAGTTGTGACCATGTGATCATCTCTAGTAGCTCTTCCATTGTTCCATAACAACCTTCAATCAGCCAAATCTTGAAGAAATCAGGGAATGGAATATCAAAGGATTTGGATGTTTTATTATAAATTATCTGCATACTGTCTCTCACCAACCTCTAATAGATGCATATTTACCTTTAGCATAGATTCATCTTAACCTCTGTTCTATTAATCATATAGAGATAAACTTAACAAACGAAAATAGGTTCAAATTTCTAGTTTCTTAGAAGATCCCGGGATATGATGGATCTATGCTAGTTTATTTTTTTAATTTTTTTACACGATGGTAATTAACAAATGGTCCGAGCTTTCTTTTAACATTGGTTGTTGGACCTTCACTTTTTATTTTCATTTCAGTTTATTAGGGTTACCCAACATCATGGCACATTCGACTGGGCTATAAAGTGGACCTGGCTTCTCTAGGTGCAATTAAAAAATCACCAATTAACAACAAACTATCCAATTTGTTATACCCTAAAAAGTTTCTTAAAGATGCATAGTATCAAATCACCTGGGAGAGAAATAAAAGCATCAGCTTGATGAGCCATTTTGGCCTTCCTTTCATGCATGTCAGCAAGAGTCTTTACTTCACCGACTGTATGACCAAATATCTGTGACATAATTTAACATCTCAAAATTTAGATTGTAGGATTTCTAAGAAACATCGAAACAAAAACTATTTCAATTACACAAGAAGCCAGAATAATCATACCCATAGCATCAAAAGCACATTAATCAGTCGCAAAATGAAAAATCCTAATCATCCAATTTCAAAGAATCAATCCTTAGAAAAGAAAATATAGAAGCTTTTTGCCAGTAATTCCACTGCAATACACACTTTCGCTTAAGCATGTTTGAGTGATGGTATACAACAAGAATCCAGGTTGAATAGGTTATTTTTCTTTATTTTATCCCCCTCTCATGTGTCCTATGTTATTCTCTGTGTTCCTTCTAATCAGCCTGATACTGTTCTGGTTGGCCTGGATTTAGATAAGTTTAAGATATATGTCCCATTTTTATTTTGGCATGGTTTTAAAGAAGTTTGAGATAGGTGTCCCAATTTCGTTTTGAGTATTTGTGTTTGAAATCATTTGATAACTTGTATTCTAAAATGTCAATAGCTAGTAGGTTGAAGAATTTATCCGTTCATTCTCTACCAATTTTGCACACCAATTTGTAAGGCGAAGCTATCAAAGATGAACTAAAAATTGGTAATATGAGAAGGCCAGTAAACACTATTTTCCCAAATTGTTTGGGACATAAGATATAGAAAGTAATGATTCAATGTCATTTAACATGAAAGAAATGCCATTTATAGATACGAACAATCAGTTGGCAGAATTTTTTTAAGTTAACAGAAAAAATAATACTTCCATTAATTTCAGGGTGACAATTCTATTAGGCTCCATCATTTTCATTTAGCTTGAATTGCATTGCTTGTAAAAACCATCTAAAAAAATAATGTTATCCAATAACATAAGACAAGAACCAATATCTTGCCATAAATTTCAGGGTGAAAGTTCTTTTAGGCCTCCATCATTTTCATTTAGCTTTAATTGTGTTGCTTGTAAATACCACGCAAACAAATAATGGTATCCTATAATAGAAGACAAATCTACTGTCCTATCTTCAAAGGTTCCTTAATTCAAACGTACTAAAATCTTGGCTATATAATTACAACCATTTATAGTTGAGGTACATTGAAAATAAAATTTGAATCGGGAGTGTAGAAGCAGTGAACCAACTATTGCCATTGATTTTACATATCAAGAAATGCATGTGTCCCAACATGATGGGAAGTAATTGAATAAGCTTGTGAGCATTATAAAATATGCTCTTTCAGTATGCTCTGCTTCTCCAACAAAACATATATTGGTTGTTTCTAAGGAATTGTGTTTAGATCTTGAGATGACTAGGTAAAATATCCAATCCATGACTCAAGTAGAAGAGTTTGTCAGTCGAAATATGGCCCCAGACAAATCTTACATCTACCCTAGAACATAAACCCCTGTCTGATAGCTCTCAAGGGTCTTAATTCATTTTTTATTGATATCCCATAATTGTCATATTTTCTTGACATCTCTTGTTACTTGTTAGAAATTAGAATATATTCACAGTTTACAGGTTCAGTCTGATGCTAAGAACAATGGGACATCACATAGGAAATACCTAAATTCACTGAGAATAGCATGATTTTATTCCCTCCTGTCGAGGGTTATTACCCAAAAAAAAATTCTGCAATAGAAAATAAAAGATTTGTATGGGCCTACCCGCATGGGTCATGCAATATCTAAACAAAAAGAAGGGAGAATTTGAATCGGCCATCCTGGCAGCAACCAAATGACAAGAAATGGCTAAGCCTACAAATTCCTACAGACAACATAGAATGGAAGGTTTCATAATCCAAATAAGCAACCTAATAAAGCTTTATTCCCATAAAATGAGCTTGGTCTAAAGTTATAAACTTCTTCTATCCTCAAAGTCACTCACACCATACTTAGAATGTTAAGTACATCGGTGTAAAACCCCAACCCTACTAAGTCGTTATACATGTGTGCAGATCTGGATTCTAGACTATGTATTACATTGGTTCCTCTACTCTAGGTTTGAATTTTAACAATGGTACGAAGTTCCAAGGGAGCTACTCTACATAAGAAAATCAATAATAACATATAAACCTCAGAAGAGCTCTTGAAAATGTTTCCACTCCAAGAAAAATAGAGTTACCCACCTTTCCTTTCCAACCTGAACCTTGGATTACTCTCACCAAGACGAAAGCAATGCAATGAAAAGAAAAATAAAACCATCCAATCTTCTCTTAGGCAGAACATCAAGAAAAATCACCTTCAATTTTCCTAGAGTGTACAAGAACTGAAATAATTGGAAGACATCTCTTCAACTTGTCTGGCATAATACCTAAAACCTAGAGTTAACTTTAGCTCACCATCGTATTCCAACACATCTTTAGTATTCTTATTTACAATCACACATGCAGTCTCCATGCTTCAACTGAGTTGAATCATAAGATCAAGGGTGCCATCAATTTTACTCATATTTGTTCCATAAGGGGCATGTAATTTTAGGGTCATTTCAAAACTACATAACATATTTTTCCCAAGAAAACTAGAATGTATTACACTGATCTATCTCACTGCTTAGCAATTCAAGAGAAAATCGCAAACCATCTCCACAATTTGGATTGAATTCCACACGCACAAACAACTTCTTGAATAAATCCCAGCACATATTAAGTATTTATATCCCAACACATATTAAGTATTTATATCCCAACACACATTAATGATACCATGTTTCCATTACCAATATAGTAAAATGAGCCTGCAACCAACCCCCATAGAGGCTTCTATATTGAGAACTAAAGGCTAGGATATTGAGAACTAAAGAAACACCAAACATATCCAGATAACTACCTCCCTTATATTGGAGGAGAAAAAATAAATCTCCAGTGACAATGTTAACATTAATATATTATGTGTTAAATGGCTATGTTTGTAATAAAATAATA
>SNQJ01S0016280.1:46504-60847 GCA_010110895.2 Picea sitchensis | reverse complement strand
ATCTGGTGTCATATCAAATATTGGCCAAGAGCATTGCCCATAAGAACATTGAATAGTGTCATTAGTATGAAATTTCTCGTTTTCTTCAGCGATGGTGTTTGGTGTCTTATCATACAAAGCCTTTGAACTTTGCTCGAAACAATGAATTGTGTCAATACTATCAATTATTTGATTTTCTTCAACAACAACGTCTGGTGTCTTGTCATATAATTGGTTTGAAATTTGGTTAGCAGAAGTATCAAACTTTGGTGAATTAAAAGGAGTTTCAACATTTTCCCCAACAATAGGAATTTGACTCATTCCTTCCCCATATTTAACACCTTCATCCACCCTTTCCTCCATATCTGATGAAGATGGATCACCAATAGATACAATATTTCCCTGCATATATTCAAATAAATACATCCATTGTCAAAAAATAGGTCAATAAAAGGGGTTTTCATTTAGTATTTTGTAGAATTATGTAACAAAACATGTGATATCTTACAAAATGTGCATTGGGTGGCTCTTCAATAGATAAGGTATCATCCTCTTTACATTGGGAGGAGGTAGACAAAAAAATTTGTTGCAAGAAAAACATGCTAAAAAAAAATGGATTTTATTAAATACCATGTAGTATTGAATCTGTATCCAATAAAAAAAATACAAATTTGAATAGCACTTACAGGTGGTGACTCATTAAACATTTTACGTAGCATACTCCAATTTTTGTCCTTACTGATTTTCTTGCGAACATTTTTTTCTAATGCATATTTTTTTTCCTTTGATTGAGCATCATATTCATAAACGCGTCTTATCACACGTTCCAAAGCATTTGCACTCAACTCTTGAGCACACTTCACCCCCTGTAACATGAAAACAAAATGCATACATCAGTAAAGCATAATTTAATGAAACTACCTGAAAATAAAATTTCATTAAAACAAACAGCGTACCGCATTTTGAACCTCTTTTCGAATGGCAGTGGTCTCAACAGCCTTTTTATTCTTCTTATAAAGATATTCAATGTCGTAATTTTTTTGGTAATGATCTATTTCCAATTTGGATTCATATCTAAGATTGTACCGAAAGCCATGTGGCGCGCCAACATGCAATGTTATGGGTCCCCAAGAATGTACTTATTTTCTATGTTGATTAAATGTAGAACACTTGGTACGTCATAGACCATTGCATTCACTGGCCAAATAATAAAAGTAGTTGCGCCCATTATTTTCCTTAAGAACTCTATAATTTGAATCCTCCTGAAATAGTTACACAGTGATATATATAGTTCATGTAATACACTGCATCACTAATAAGACCATGTTATATATCTAGTAAAAAATAATCAAAACATCAATTGTTTAGAGAAAATAAAAACCTGTACTATGGCCATCTTATTCAAAGTTGTGATTTTTATCCAGCTTCTGCAGCAAGACAAAAACCTACAAAAATAATCATGTATTTATCTTAGTAAATACAAGGCAAAATAATCAACTACTACAATAAGAATGTTTTTTCATGCGGAATGACACCCCATGTAGAATTAGTAGGTCCAAGTCTAAGTAAAGCCATAGAAAYTCACAAAAGAATATTTTGTCATATGGATAATATAACTTTACAATAGTGAAGATGGAAAAACACAAACTAGAAATAGTTCAATGAGTACATCACAAAACGCTAACTTACTTCCCCTACAAAAATGCCCCGAAATGATGGAGAATTTTGCCCACATCCTTAAATGCCTGCCGATAGAATCAGACGCATCTTCATCAAGTGACCACTTTGGAGGCACCTCGCCTTTCAAGGTACAAGTTAATTTTGATATTCCTGTATTTGAAGGACATATAGATACAGAAGACCTAGAAAAATGGTTAACTCTGCTAGAAGGTTATTTCTCTGTTCACAATTTTTCCGACAAAGAAAAGATCACCTTCGCACTCCTTAAAGCTCTCCCTCATGTCAAACATTGGTCGGAAACTTACTGGGAGCAAAGTTTCACAGAGGAGTCTGGAATATATGGGGCCAATCCCACTTGGGATATTTTTGTGGATGCAGTAAAGGAACAATATTACCTTGTTGGCAACTATGAGGACCAGTACATGAGATGGACCACATTGCGGCAAGAGAGGGGCCAAGTAGTTCCAGAGTTCACCAATACATTCCATACCTTGTGCACCAAGCCGGGTATCAAAGACTCTGAGGGACATTTGGTTCTGAAATACCATGGGGCACTACACAGATACATCCAAACTGAAATGGATTTTCTGGACATCTCATCACTTAGTGTTGCTTATCGATATGTTGTTAAAATTGAGCAGAAATTTAAGCACCAGAACAAACGGGAATTCGGGTCTGAAAATCCGCAACAACCAAAGTATGACAAAGATAGCCCTAACAAATAGTCTCTCGAAAACCATTCCAAGACACAGGAAAAGAAGGGTCATGGGAAGACAAAGAAGGACACCAGAAAATGGTGTGATTTCCACAAAATCCCTTGGGACAATACTGATGAATGTTGCTCAAAACAGTCATTGGTGGCCGAGATCAAAGACAAGGAGCCGAACCCTGATTCAGAATCCAATTCTGAAAATAATGGTAAAGGACAGATCATCGACACAGACCCCACTACTATTGTCGCGACCGCAGCAGTTCAACCAGAAGAACCAACAGATCCTGAAGAGGGGGAGCACCTTTTTCATTCACAAATGTGGGTGAAGGGGACCCCGTTGCATTTTATTGTTGATAGCGGAAGCCAAAAAAACCTCATCTCAGCAGAGGTCGTCAAACAGTTGGGATTGTCAACAACACCACACCCACAACCATACAACATCGGGTGGCTTGGGCAAGGACGAGATCTCTGTGTCAGCCAACAGTGTCGATTGTCGTATGGCATCCAACCCTTCAAGGATGAGGTATTATGTGATGTTTCCCCACTGGATGTTTGTGATGTTCTCTTGGGCCAACCATATATGTGGAAGCGCCATGCTATTTATGAGTCTCGACCCCGCAGTGTCATTGTTACTTTGGGAGGTCATCTCTATAGAATACCAGAGGTAGTTATGACTATTGTTCCACCAAAAAAGTGCCGCAGGGTAGTATCTCATACTGCAAAATTAAGTTTCTTCACAATCTGTTCAAAAGGGGAATAGAAGGACATTGGAACCACTACAACCTTGCCCCAAGCACCTTCTATCCAATAGAAGTAGGTCGACAAGGTTGTAGAAAAGTGAAAAAATTCCTTCTGCACATTGTCCTCTCATGTAGCCCAACTTGTTGAATATCCTCAGCTTCAACAGGTTCATGACAGACTTCCACAAACTAAGCAGTGCGACGTCTCCAGCATTACAAACATCTCACCAAGTTGCAGATCCAACAAACACTTTTCCCTCTCCCTCAAGAACTCAACACAATAGAGACCATTGCTTCCTAAGTAGGTAGGATTGATCTAGGTGGATATCGATGGCCACCCACCTTTTCTGGCTGGCTCAGAGCAATTTTCTGGCAATTTTGGCAAATTACTATTTTTAGCAGGTTTTAACTTCCGACTCCATTTTGAGGGACTAAATGAAGGTTTTTCGAGATCGAGGTTTCCAATGATAGCCAAAGGCATGATTTGAGCCCCCAAAATGAATCTCCTTGATGATACCTTTCCAACGAGCTATCATATGCCTAAAACGGAGATCGTTTGCAAACGTTATGACCCCGGGAATTTGATGTACTCACTTACCCAAACGGGGCCCACATGAATTTTGGCACTTCATCTCCTAGGGTTAGGTTTTTAGATGCCTAGGACTTTTGGCATTCCTATTTATTGTAAAAAAGGCCTTCAGAGCCTCATTGTAATGATCTTCTTGCGAATGCGAGTAGCCGTCACATCTCTTCTCAGAGATAAGCTGCCACCATTCTAGCGAGTCTTTCACTTTGTATTTTTATAGTCTCTGTACATTTCTTTCATTAATAGAATTCATGTATTACTGTATATCTATGTTTATGGTTGCATCTATGATACATTTCTATTATATTATTGGATATACGCGATATCCTTGTGCATTTCCTTATTATATCTCTACTCTCATTTCGTGCCGAAAATAATCTGGATCAGTGGTATCAGAGCAGGTTGCTCTTAATATTTTTTTTTAGTGCATGTCCCCGACGAGGTCCGAGTATAGAAAGTTGGGTCTTGAGCTTGTCTCTCTTGAAGACAATCTCTCTCGCACACCCAAGAAACCCTCAATTACGGAAGAAAAGAAAAACGACGGAGCAGACGATCCTATCAATATGTTGCTTGAGCAACCTCTCACGCGATAGAGGGATGAAATGATGGAGAATTTTTCCCACATCCTTAAACGCCCGCCGATAGCATTAGGTGCATCTTCATCAAGTGATGACTTTTGAGGCACCTCGCCTTTCAAGGTACAAGTTAATTTTGATATTCCTGTATTTGAACGACAGATAGATGCAGAAGCCCTAGAAAAATGGTTAACTCTACTAGAAGGTTATTTCTTTGTTCACAATTTTTCCGTCAAATAAAAGATCAACTTCGCACTCCTTAAAGCTCTCCCTCATGTCAAACATTGGTGGGAAACTTACTAGGAGCAAATTTCCATAGAGGAGTCTAGAATATATGGGGCCGATCCCACTTGGGATTTTGTTTTGGATGCGGTAAAGGAACAATATTACCCTGTTGGAAACTATGAGGACCAGTACATGAGATGGACCACACGGCCAAAAGAGAGGGGCCAAGAAGTTTTAGATTTCACCAATGCCTTCCATACCTTGCGTACCAAGCTGGGTATCAAAGACTCCGAGCGAAATTTGGTTCTGAAATACCGTGGGGCTCTACACAAATACATCCAGACTGAAATGGATTTTCTGGACATCTCATCACTCGGTGCTACTTATTGATATGTTGTTAAAATTGAGCAGAAATTTAAGCACCAGAACAAACGGGAATTTGGGTCTGCAAATCCACAATAACCAAAGTATTACAAAGACAGCCCTAACAAACAGTCTCCTGAAAACCAGTCCAAGAAACAGGAAAAGAAGGGTCACGGGAGGACAAAGAAGGACACCGAAAAATGGTGTGATTTCCTCAAAATCCCCTGGCACAACATCGATGAATGTCGCTCAAAATAGTCATTGGTGGCCGAGGTCAATGACAAGGAGCCGAACCCTGATTCTAAATCTGATTCTGAAAATACTGGTAAAGGACAGATCATTGACACAGACCCCACTGCTATTGTCACAACCACAGCAGTTCAACCAGAAGAACCAACAGATCCTGAAGAGGGGGAGTACCTTTTTCATTCACAGATGTGGGTGAAGGGGACCCCACTACATTTTATTGTTGATAGCAGAAGCCAAAAAAACCTCATCTCAGCAGAGGTCATCAAACAGTTGGGATTGTCGACAACACCACACCCACAACCATACAACATCGAGTGGCTTCGACAAGGATGAGATCTCTGCGTCAGACAACAATGTCGATTGTCATATGGCATCCAACCATTCAAGGATGAGGTATTATGTGATGTTTCCCCACTGGATGTCTGTGATGTTCTCTTGGGCCAACCATATATGTGGAAGCGCCATGTTGTTTATGAGTCTCGACCCCACAGTGTCATTGTTACTTTGGGGGGTCATCTCTATAGAATACCAGAGGTAGTTCCTACTACTGTTCCACCAAAAAAGTGTCGCAAGGTAGTATCTCATACTGCAAAATTCAGATTCTTCACAATCTGTTGAAAAGGGGAACAGAAGGACATTGGAACCACTACAACCTCGCCCCAAGCACCTTTTATCCAACAGAAGAAGGTCGACAAGGTTGCAGCAAAGCACAAAGATTCCTTCTGCACACTTTCCTCTCATGTAGCCCAACTTGTTGAATATCCTCAGCTTCAACAGGTTCATGACAGACTTCAACAAACTAAGCAGTGCGACGTCTCCAACAATACAAACATCTCACCAATATGCAGATCCAGCAAACACTTTACCCTCTCCCTCGAGAAATCAATGCAATGGAGACCATTTCTTCCTAACAAGGGAGGATTGATCCAGGTGGATATCGGTGACCACCCACCTTTTTCGACTGGCTCAGAGCAGTTTTCTGGCAATTTTGGCAATTTACTATTTTTAGCAGGTTTTAACTTCTAGGGCCATTTTGAGGGCCTAAATGAAGGTTTTTTGAGATCGAAGTTCTCAATTATTCCTAATAGCATGATTGAGCCCCCAAAATGAATCTCCTTGACGATACCTTTCCAACGAGCTATCATATTCCTAAAATGGAGATCGTATGCAAAAGTTACAACCCCGGGAAATTGATGTAGTCACTTACCCAAACGGGGCGCACATGACTTTTGGCGCTTCATCTCCTAGGGTTAGGTTTTTGGATGCCTAGGAATTTTGGAATTCCCATTTATTTAAAAAAATGTCTTTAGAGCCTCATTGTAATGATCTTCTTGCGAATGCGAGTAGCCATCACATCTCTTCTCAGAGATAAGCTGCCACCATTCTAGCGAGTCTTTCACTTTGTATTTTTACAGTCTCTGTACATTTCTTTCATTAATAGAATTCGTGTATATCTGTGTTTATGGTTGCATCTCTGATACATTTCTATTATATTATTGGATATACACGATATCTCGGTGCATTTCCTTATTATATCTCCGCTCTCATTTCATGCCAAAAATAATCCGGATCAGTGGTATCGGAGCAGGCTACTCTTAATCATTTTTTTTTCAATGCATGTCCCCGACGAGGTCCAAGTATAGAAAATTGGGTCTCGATCTTGTCTCTCTTGAAGACAATCGCTCTCGCACACCCAAGAAACCCTTAATGACAGAAGAAATAAAAAATGACGGAGCAGACGATTCTATCAATCTGTTGCTTGAGTAAGCTCTCACACAACAGAGGGACGAAATGATGCAGAATTTTTCCCACATCCTTCAACGTCTACCGATAGCATCAGGCGCATCTTCATAAAGCAACCACTTTGGAAGCACCTCGCCTTTCAAGGTACAAGTTAATTTTGATATTCTTGTATTTGAAGGACAGATAGATGCAGAATCCCTAGAAAAATGGTTAACTCTGCTAGAAGGTTATTTCTCTGTTCACAATTTTTTTGACAAAGAAAAGATCACCTTCGCACTCCTTAAAGCTCTCCGTCATGTCAAACATTGGTGGGAAACTTATTGGGAGAAAATTTCCACAAAGGAGTCTGGAATATATGGGGTCGATCCCACTTGGGATTTTTTTTGGATGCGGTAAATGAACAATATTATCCTGTTGGCAACTATGAGGACCAGTACATGAGATGGACCACACTACGGCAAGAGAGGGGCCAAGAAGTTATGAATTTCACCTATACCTTCCATACCTTGCGCACCAAGATGGGTATCAAAGACTCCGAGCGACATTTGGTTCTGAAATACCATGGGGCTCTACACAGATACATCCAGACTGAAATGGATTTTCTGGACATCTCATCACTCGGTGCTGCTTATCAATATGTTGTTAAAATTGAAAAGAAATTTAAGCACCAGAACAAACAGGAATTCGGGTCTAAAAATCCGAAACAACCAAAGTATGACAAAGACAGCCCTAACAAACAGTCTCCCGAAAACTAGTCCAAGACACAGGAAAAGAAGGGTTACAGGAAGACAAAGAAGGACACCGAAAAATGGTGTGATTTCAACAAAAGCCCCCGGCACAACACCGATGAATGTCGCTCAAAATAGTCATTGGTGGTCGAGATCAAAGACAAGGAGCCGAACCCTGATTCAGAATCCGATTCTGAAAATACTGGTAAAGGACAGATCATTGACGCAGACCCCACTGCTATTGTCGTGATCGCAACAGTTCAACCAGAAAAACCAAAAGATCCTAAAGAGGGGGAGTGCCTTTTTCATTCACAGATGTGGGTGAAGAGGACCCCGCTGCATTTTATTGTTGATAGCAGAAGCCAGAAAAATCTCATCTCAGCAGAGGTCGTCAAATAGTTGGGATTGTTGACAACACCACACCCGCAGCCATACAACATCGGGTGGCTTCCGCAAGGACGAGATCTCTGCGTCAGCCAACAGTGTCGATTTTCATACGACATCCAACCCTTCAAGGATGAGGTATTATGTGATGTTTCCCCACTGGATGTCTGTGATGTTCTCTTGGGCCAACCATATATGTGGAAGCGCCATGTTGTTTATGAGTCTCGACCCCACAGTGTCATTGTTACTTTGGGGGGTCATCTCTATAGAATACCAGAGGTAGTTCCGAATACTGTTCCACCAAAAAAGTGTCGCAAGGTAGTATCTCATACTGCAAAATTCAACTTCTTCACAATCTGTTGACAAGGGGAATAGAAGGACATTGGAACCACTACAACCTCACCCCAAGCACCTTCTATCCAACAGAAGCAAGTCGACAAGGTTGCAGCAAAGCGCAAAGATTCCTTCTGCACACCGTCCTCTCATGTAGCCCAACTTGTTGAATATCCTCAGCTTCAACAGGTTCATGACAGACTTCCACAAACTAAGCAGCGCGACGTCTCCAGCAATACAAACATCTCACCAAGATGCAGATCCAGCAAACACTTTTCCCTCTCCCCCGAGAACTCAACACAATCGAGACCATTGCTTCCTAAGGAGGGAGGATTTATCCAAGTGGATATCGATGGCCACCCACCTTTTTCGGCTGGCTCAGAGTAGTTTTATGACAATTTTGGCAATTTACTATTTTTAGCAGTTTTTAACTTCCGGGGCCATTTTGAGGGCCTAAATGAAGGATTTTCGAGATCAAGGTTCTCAATGATAGATGAAAGCAATATTGAGACCCCAAAATGAATCTCCTCGACGATACCTTTCCATCGAGCTATCATATTCCTAAAACGGAGATCATATGCAAAAATTACGACCCCGAGAAGTTGATGTACTCACTTACCCAAACGAGGTCCACATGAATTTTGGCGCTTCATCTCCTAGGGTTAGGTTTTTGGATTCCTAGGACTTTTGGCATTCCTATTTATTGTAAAAAAGGCCTTTAGATCCTCATTGTAATGATCTTCTTGCAAATGTGAGTAGCTGTCACATCTCTTCTCAGAGATAAGTTGTCACCATTCTAGCGAGTCTTTCACTTTGTATTTTTACAGTCTCTGTACATTTCTTTCATTAATAGAATTCATGTATTATTGTATATATGTGTTTATGGTTGCATCTATGATACATTTCTTTTATATTATTGGATATACGCGATATCTCTATGCATTTCCTTATTATATCTCTGCTCTCATTTCGTGCCGAAAATAATCCGGATCAATTATAATGGTTTCGTTCAGATGTAAATGGTTTATTGCATTTGAAAATACATTCATTATGTTAGCAATGTTGCATGCAGAGCACCATAGAGATTGAATATTTCACTTTGCAGTCCATGGAAAACTATTCTTTCTAGAACCATCCAAACATCTTTTTCTTCTACAAGAACATTTTGCAAAGGCATGTAGGTAAGGTTCAAAGTTTGGAGAAAAAAATTGGAGCAAAATTTAAGAGAAGGAGAGAAATATATGCCAATTTTGTGCAATTTTGTTGCACCTTAGCCATTGTTGTACCATACCTAGCCCTTCTATCCATATCATGAGGAGAAGATGGCTCCACTAGTGGTGAGGCACGTGACCTTACCAAGTACCAGCTCAGAAGGAGCTAGAGTTCAAAAGGAGTCAACCCTCACGATCCAGTAAGGAGGAGCAACCTCCCAAGGACCATTCATAGAGATGTAAAAACCTTATTTGTGTCCAGAGAATTCTCCCAGCAAGAGGGAGAAGACTATGATGAGACACTTTCTCCAGTAATCAGAAGAAGTATATATAAAACAACCATGATCCATTAAAAGAAGCTGACACAATATGAGATTCAGAGGGAGCAGGTATGACAATCCCTGTACTTGGGATTGAGTTATATCCAGTCCCAGTTGGTGCAGTACATGATTTGGGCCATGGAAACATGACTACAATAGAATATTGAGTTACCTCCAGAGAAAGAGGATAAGATACCCTCAATGTCCATTATTAAGTCACTCTCAGTTTCATATGAATTTGTTGTCGTGATAGAGTAGAGGAGCTACTCTCATATTTCAACAACTACAATGAGAATGGAGCAATCATTCTCAGCTTTAGAGAAGCTGCAGGTGCAGAGTCTCATTCCCAAAGGAACAATTGTAGAGAGAGTAGAGGTCATATTCTCAGACAATGAGATAGATAGTGCTTTGCAGAAATAACATAGAGCTAGCACATGATTGTTCATATTGAGTTACAACTAAGCAAGTGTACCAATTTGATACAATCAGATGTGAAAATTTTGGTTCATTGGTATATTTGATGAACATGAGGACAAATATGTGTTTTGCGGTGAACACATTGAGTCAATACATGATTGAGCCTAGACATGTTCACCTGATTATGGAAAAACATGTGAAGAAATCCCTGAAGGGAAAAATAGATTATGGACTCATATATATCTCATATTATGAGATAAGATTGCAAGGCTACATAGATTCAGATTGGGTAGGAAGTGTCACAGACTGGAAAAGTACATCCAGATGTTACTTTAGTATGGAATCAATTGTGATCTCATGGTTCAATGAGAAGAAGAACTGTATGGTACACGGTTCCACAGAGGCATTATGCAGAGTATGTGGCATCATGGTCAACTTGTGGCGAAGTAGTGTGGCTTCAGAAGTTGATTACATAATTTTTTGATCTCGGGATGGAGGAAACATGTATCTTTTATGACAACCAGAGTTGCATAAAGTTGTCAGTGAACTCAGTGTGTCATGAAAAGTCCAATCATATCAAGATACATGAAAACTATTCTTTCTAGCACCATCTCAACATCTTTTTCTTCTACAAGAACATTTTAAAAAGGCATGTAGGTAAGGTTCAGAGTTTGGAGAAAAAAATTAGAGAAAAGTTTAAGAGAAGAAGAGAAAGATATGCCAATTTTGTTGCATCTTATCCACCGTTGTACCATACCTAGCCCTTCTACACCTACCTGTAGTTTTATTCTACAAGAACATCCTGCAAAGGCAACAAGCTTGACATCGTATTTTTCATGTGAAAGATACCGATTTGATTCCCGTATGGGATACATAGGTACTCATTCCTGGGCAAGCTGGGAATATCATTGAGGGCAAGGTGCAAAGGCTGAATAATTCCTTATTCAATTGAGGCGTTCTATTTCCATCTCGTCACATACGACAAAGGACCGGGATTTGTAATGATAGAAAAAATTACAGCCAGAGTTGTGTAGATGACATTGGCATGCACATGGTGCAGAGCCTGGGGAAAAAATCGGAGGAAATTTTAAGAGCGGGAGAAAAAGATATGCCAACCTCCATGGAAAGTCTGCAGGATAAGAACGATAAATAAATACTAAAACATTCTTACTTGCAAAATGGAAATAGGGAACAATAAACAATGAATACAAATGAAAGTATGGTATTGAAACTTACTTGTTAATGATGAACGACAGAACCACAGGCCCAATTGCGGGTGCAGGACTTGAACCCTACAAAGTGCAAAAATAAGCCCCAATTGTCGATGCAGGATCCCAACCTTCCAAAGTCGAAGCAAACAAAATAAAGTAGCAAGCAACAAACCAATGACCAAGCATAAACATGTCCAATTGCAGGTGTAGGACCTCAACCGTGCAAAATTGAACCAAAGAACAAGAAGCAGTAACCAATGAACCAGTGAACAAGTAACGACCAATGAACTACTAAAGAATATATGTATCTTCAATGATGACTAAATTGCATTCCAAGCATAGAAGAAATATTAAACATATCATGGCCATGCGAGTGGAAATAATTAAACATTCTTACTTGCAAACTGTAAACAACAAACAACAAAGAACGAATATGAATGAAACTATGGTATTGAAACTTACTCGTCAACGATGAACGACAGAATCGCAGGTCCAATTGTGGGTGCAGGACTTGAACCCTGCAAAGTGAAAAAACAGCTCCAGTTGGGGTTGCAGGATTCCAACCTTGCAAAGTTGAAAGAAACAAAAGCAAGCAGCAAGCACCAACAGGTTCAACTACAGGTGCATGACCTCAACTTTGCAAAGTTGAACAAAACAACAACAAGCAGCAACCGATGAACCAATGAACCATCGAACAAGCAGCAACCAGTGAACCAGAAAACAATATATGTATCTTCAATGATGACTAAATTGCATTCCAAGCATAGAAGAAGTATGGAACATATGATGGCTATGCGAGTGGCGGCGGACAACAATAATGTCCAAATTCACTGCAACATTGTATGGAAAAATTCGAGGAAAAATGTACTATGATAGGCCTATTAAAGTAAACATTTAAAGTTGTGAGGCATGTTTAAGGGCCTCACGCTATGCAAACATTTAAGTTTTCATGCCTATTTAAGGGCCTCGCGTTGTGTAAACATTTAAGCTATCATGCCTATTCAAGTACCTCAAAAAGAGTGTCAATGCTCAAAACTTTCGGTATGTAAACATTTCAATAAAAATAGAAATAATAAAAACATTAAAAAAGAGCGACGATGCTCAAAACTTTGGGTATGTAAACATTTCAATACGAATAAAAAAATTAAAAAAAGCTTTGATGCTCAAAAGTTTGGATATCTAAACATTTCAAACATTGGGAATAGCGAAGCTCAGAATAAGACTTCGAATCTATTCTCCAATGAGATGATGACATATAATGTTTTTTTATTATATAAAAAATAATGTTTTTAGTTCTATAGGTCAAAGAATAGAAATGATGCCGAAATTTATATTCAAAAGACATATTAATATGAAGTCAACCAATTATCGATCGCTATAATCCCTCTAGGCCTTCGAGTGGGACTAATAAGTGTATTTCATTTTCTTAGCACTCTAAAAATAATAAATTTTATAATATTTTAGAAATTAATTAATACCTTAATTCTATTTAGTTATAAATTGATTTTTTTTATACTTATTATTTAATTATGACAATTATTAATATTTAAAACAATAAAAGTAATTTTTTATTTGAATAAATATTTATTTTTTCCAATTAAATTAATATTTATCCATATACCCCGGATGGGGTGCCACGTGGCCATGTGGTGACAGCTGGGGGCGCACTCGGCCTGGGCTTAAATGCCGAGGGCCGCCACCCACAAGCCAACATTAACGATGGGGGACGACCTATGCAGCAAACACATGATGAATGTACTCCTCCCTCGCGCACTCATTAACATTCACAGCGCACTCGGGATGGGAGAGGTTATATGTGGGCAATTGGTCTCGGCTCCTGGCTATATGAATTTCTTCATGTCCGGACAGAGTAGGGCTGCACCTGCCTCGGCTCTAACTCTCGCTGGTTTGCTCTGGTGCAACCCAACTCTTTTCGCGCTCAGACTCTCAGCTTTTTCGGTGTTTCTTTCTCTGTTTGAAACGAGACAGGTTAAGCCTGCTCGCGCCCTGCAACTAAATTCACTTTCGTCCTGGCTCACCTGCCTCTTACTGTATTCGCTCTGCTCTCTCCCCATGGCTAGGAAAAGAGGAAGACCTCGCCGTGGCGCGGCCTGGGATGCTCGCAAAGCACAGAGGCGTCGGAGAGAGCAGCTGGAGCGAGCCTTGGCTATGGCGACCTCCATCATAAGGAAAAAAGCAAGGGCAGAGAAGCGGGCGCTCCTCGCCACCATAGCCGAGCCAAGAGCCGGTTGCAGTCGTGACGCTAAGAATAATATCCAGGAAGATGGGTAGGATGCTGGCGCGAAGGAGGAGTTTCCACCCTGCATTGTGGTGGAAGACCCATTCATGGGGGACTTGACGATAGTGGAAAAGAACCACGCCACTGAGGCGACTCTTCAGGAGAATCGCACTCCCGTTCTGGCACAGGACGACTACATCCCCGGCTGCATTGTGGAAGAAATTCCCTGGCCTGGTGATAACACTGTCTGCAGCTGTGACACTCAGGCGAAGGAAGCAGAAACGGCGTGTGCAAAGGTGGTTGTGGAGCAGCGAGAGTTCGACGTTGGTTTGGGAGAAGCGACGGGCTCGGTGGATGTGGGTGGCAGCTTGCATGGGTCTCTCCTCCGGGACGAGCACCTGGCTCTTGTGTTTGACCTTCGTGGCCACTTGTCTGACCTGGAGCATCGGGCCCGCACCATGGGACAGAGTATGAACATGCTCTTTGATGCTTTCTCCAACGCACTAGCTAAGCGGAAATGCCCCCTCTGCGCGCAAGCTTTTGCCATCCCGGCTGGGTTCACGTGGCAGCAGGACGAGGTCGACAGGCCACCTGGCACCTAGGTTTTTATGCTCTTGGTTCCTAGTTTACTTTGTTACTGTTTTATGT